>CM034149.1:49380106-49661155 GCA_019776745.2 Taxus chinensis
CTTCAACTTCACAACAAATCTTCACTTTTTGATAGGAGGAACCCTTCAGGGTGTTCTATGTAGACTTCCTATTTTGACTTCCCATTTAGAAATACTGATTTGACATCAATTTGATAGAACTTGAAGCTCTTGAATAACGAAAAAGCAAGAAACATTCTAATTGCTTCTAATCTAGCAACATAAGAAAATGTTTCTTTAAAATCAATACCTTTTATTTGAGCATACCCTTTACATACTAACATTTTCTTATTTCAAGTGATTTTTCCATCTTCATTCAATTTATTTCGGAATACCCACTTAGTGCCAATCACATTATGATCCTTTGGCCTAGGTACAAGTTCCCATGTTTCATTGTTCTCAATTTGATCTAACTCTTCCTCCATTACCTTTATCCAAAGTTTATCATGGATGGATTCTGCAAATTCTTCAGCTCTCTTATGGATAATAAGGATAAATTTAATGGTTCTGATGCACTTACCATTCTTCTTCTTGTTTGTACTCCATCACCAAGGTTTCCAATGATCTGAATTTCATCATGATTCTTCTTAACAAAATGAGATGGTGTTTTGGTGTCCTACCTTTCAGATTTACTTAACTTTTCAACATCTTCTTCCTCTTCCTTTTCTTCTACTACCTCAAGTATTTCTAATGGCTCTTCTATAGGTTCTTTATCTTTTTGATTCATGATTTCATCCACTCTCACATTTGCACTTTATACTATAGTTTGTAGTCTTTTTTTATATCTTTTGTAGGATTTGCATTTAATAGAATAGCCAAGAAAAAGTCCTTCATCCGCTCTTGAATAAATTTTTCCCAAGTTCTCTTCCTTTATTTTAATAAAGCATCTACTCCCAAGCACTTTGAAATATTTTACAGTAGCTGGTCTTCCTTTCCACAATTCATAAGGAGTTTTTTCATGATTAATTATGATTTTCTCTATATTCAAGATACAAACAACATTATTTACCGCTTCTCTCCAAAATCTATATGATAGATTAGATTTATTTAACATGGTTCTAGCCATCTCTTGGATGGTTTGACTCTTTCTTTCTGCCACTCCATTTTTCTATGGAGTCCTTGTAGCTGAGTACTATCTTTTGATTCCATGATCTTCACAATATTCAATGTATTCATTTGAGGTGAAATCACCTCCATGATTTGACCTAAGGCACTTTATTTTCAATTTGGTTTCATTTTCTACTAAAGCCTTGAAAGATTTGAACTTCTCAAATGCTTATTACTTTTCTTTTAAAAAGGCTACCCATGTCATTCTAGTGTAGTCATCATGAATAACATGAACTAACTCTTACCTTGTATGCTTTTTGTTCTGGTATGTCCACATAAATCCATATGAATCAGATCTAGTGGCTTGGTGGTAGAATACTCCTTCGTTCTAAACCTTTCTCTGGTTTGCTTTCCATCCTGACATTGCTTGCATATAGTACTTGTAGGTTTCATTACCTTAGGCATATCCCACATAGCCTGCTTGTTGCTGATTTTCATAAGATTATCAAAATTTTAATGCCCCATCCTTCTATGCCATAGCCAACTCTCTTTAACCTGACTTAGACAACATTTCTCTCCTTTTACTTCTCTGAGCTCATGTATAGTTATTTTTTGTTCTATGTCCATCTGCTACTAACTCTCCCATGTCTAACTTCCTTATCTCAAACCCTTCAACATAAAACTTAAGTGCGTGTCCTTGATCACACATTTGGCTTACACTTAAGATATTATGATTTAATCCATCAACATATTAAACATTCTCTGTTTTTGTTTTACCATTATCAAGACTTAGCGTACCTTTTCAAACGATCTTTACTTTAACATTATCCCCAAATTTCACCGTACCTTCATTTACTTTCTTCAATGAGATGAACTTAATTTTATCTCCGGTCATATGTATTGAACATCTACTATCAATGTACCACAACTACCCTTCATCATGTGCATGGAATGCTATTTGAAGAAGCACAGATTTCTCTTTATCTTGCCCATCATCCTCTTTCTTCTGTTTCAAAAATTTTGTACCTTCTTTCTTCTTTATTTATGGAGAATTTACCTTCTGGTTCAATTTAGATGGTTCTTTAAAACCACTTCTACAAAATCTTACCATATGTCCATAGTTATTGCACTTATAACAAACAATATCTTCAACATAGTTCGATAAAGGAGAAAAGGAGTTGTAGTTTCTATTTGAGAATCCTTACACACCTTAGTTCTTTATATTGTTGTATCTCACCCGTATTCTACAATCTATTGCTTTATGACCAAAATGATTACAATAAAAGCAATAGGTATAGAAAGAATTTTCAAACCTAGACATGTGAGTATATCTTGGAGGATTTGGTCTTCTAAACTTGTTCTCATCTTTTCTTTCCTTGTAAGAAGTGTTGATCTTCATAAAGCTATTCTCCCTTTTCAACTCTTCATTCTTCATAGGTAGCTTAAGTGTCTCTACATAGGTCTTTGACTTCTCTTCTCTTGTCCCTTTTGACGACTCTATACCTTTTGTGTTAGTGGTGTCTTGTCTTTATGTATATCAAAGACCAGTCTTGTTGGATGTTGAATTTTGTTTTGCTTGAATTCCCTTTTGAATTTAGGTTTGATTTCCTCATCATCGCTATCTTCTTTATCTGGACACTTAGCCACAAAATGACCAATTTTACCACAGTTAAAACATTTAAATGGTAACTTACCTTTGTACTTTCCATATCCTTTCTTTAACTTTCAAATGAACAAGGCTTCTTTCTCATCTTCTTCGCTATTTGAGTTCCCATTTGACTCAGGTTCTTTGATTTTTTATTTCTTTGAGACTTTGAATGTAGCTTCCTTCTTTGATGGTTTATTTGACTCAGTCCTTATTTAATACATGGTCAATATTCCATGTAGTTTGTCTATCCTCAACTTATCAAGATCGTTCATTTCTTCAATGACAAACACCTTAGCATCAAATCTTAATGGTAAAGACCTTAGAATATTTTGAATGATCATGGATTCTTCGATCTTTTCACCTAACCCTCTTATGGTGTTGACAACCTCATCCACATGAAGAGATAGGCTACAACATTCTCCTCATCCTTCATTTTCAAGCTCTCAAATTGTCTCCTATGAGTTTGAAGCTTAGCCCTTTTAACTGTTATGTTTGTGGAGCTTATTTTCATGTTAGAGTGTGGTACACCTTCTATGTGTTACACTCAAGTATTTTTATGGTGGTCCCGCTCGGCGGTGAGCGGGTCAGGGGGGTGAAGCCCCCGAAGCAAATTTTCATGGGTGGTCTTATTAGGCCACCATAGGGTATCATGGGTAACCGTTATGGGCTATTATTTTGGGCAAAATGGTACTTTTTGGTACCCATTGTTTTGATACCCATGGTTTTTGAACCAATGGTTTTGCATATCCCACTGGTACTGATTGCCAAATATCAAACTGCTTAGTGCCAGTTAGTCTATGTTATATCATTCTTATGCTCCAATATGCATAGATTAGTTCCATCAAACAATGGATTATTCTTCAAAGAAATGTGTTCTTGTATTCGGGTGATGAATAGCTGTATGAGTTTGTAAGATACATAGCTTCCAAACGGATCTGGGTATTGTACCTGAGAGAGTGGACCCGCTTGTGATAAAATCTGTTAAGCACAGTGGTTCTTGGTGGACGTAGCCCAAATTGGGTGAACCACGTTAAATCTATGTCTCTCTGTGTTGTGTTATTTATTCTGCACTTTTATCTTGAGATCTGTAATCATTTTCTGCATATCAGTTTCTACTAGTTGCGATTCTATCAAGGGATTATTCCGCATGATTTTAAAGGCTTATTTCCTAACACATTACAAATCAGAGTCTGGTTTACGTTTGAAACCCTTGAAGTGTTAAATCGCATGAAGAAAGTTTTATCTTAAGTGGGAGCTATGGCTTAGATGTTTGTTGGCAAGATCTATGGGTTGATACAATTCAACAAGGCAAAATTTCAGTATTTGGCACCAGATGCTAGATGGAAGCACCAACCCTTTATGCAAAAGGATCTTTATACTCCGTTGTCTGAGAAGGTGACACTGAACTCATCGAGTATGACAGATGCGGACCGAGATTCCCTTGGATCGGAAGACACTTGGAACGATCTGGCTGTGTCTTGCATCTTCGGTATGTATGCTAATGTTTCAATAGGATGAAAGACTACATAAATTCTGCTAATGGATATTCATTAAGGAAATTATATGAAAGACCCTCTGCACATCTATACAATCGATGCAACTCTTCATTAATGATAAATCTTCCCTTCATTCCTTGTGTAATATTGAAGATGTCTAAGAATAGTTCAGTAGCAGATCATTTAAACTTGATTTCAATACGGTTGTGAATATGCTAGCTTCAGTTATAATCAGAATTTGATGAAGAAGTCTAGGGCTTATATTAATTCCTGTGCTCACATACTTGAAAGTTGGAATAGACACTGGTAATGGCGGTAAGCAACTCGGTGAACCTTTCCAGGATGTTAATTAGGGGTGATTCTAAGCGAGGATAATGTGAAGATACACAAGCTCTGGCCAATAATCTTCTACTTCAGTGGCACTATGCTTTGACAGTGGAAACTAGAGTGTCAGACAAGAATAGAGGAAACTGTGGAAAATCGAAAGATCGGGCAAGGTCAAACCATCCTAAGAGACATATTTATTGCTCCTGTTGGATCACCCCTGTGGAAAGTCTAAAACATGCAGATCTAAGGACTTTCATTGGGAGCTTCGTTTTCAAGATAGAAACAACAGGCATATGAAAACAAGGAGGCAAATGCTGGCATCGGGTAATCCTATGTACAGTTGATGCTTTGATCTCACTTAAACTTTGCATAATCCTTAATGAAAAAAATCTTGGGTTTTATGTATTCAGGGGCTTCATTTTCATGCTACTCCACATAGGCATTATTTTGCTGATTATTGTTCAAGGGGACTTTCTGGGCATGTTCTATCTTGGTCCATGATGAGCCGTTGCAGTATAGTTGGAAAAGCTTTCCATTACACGGTTAAGATGCACTAATGATACATACAATGGCTATTGAAGACTGTCAGACATCAATGACAATTACATCTAAGGAGAATCTCCCCCTTTGATAATCGGCGGGGCAACCTTGGGAAGTGATGGTTGTATCTGTGATATCTACAACTGACTCTTGCTGTAAGGTCCACCTTAGGGTGCATTCTCCCCCTGTGGTGGCATCAGATGGTAAGAAGGTTGGAACCTTAAATTTAACCACTGATAGTACTGAATGATCGCAATCTTGTGGCTTCAGATGCAGATACAACATTATGGCTTCTATAGGCTTGGTCATATGAGCTATAAGGGCAATGGACATCACTAAAGAAGAATATTGCCTGGATATCCAGAATGTATCAGGTTTGGAGTTTCTTGGTGGATGATATCTGCTATATATTGATAAACAGCAAGCGAGTAAGGTTTCTCAAGGTTGGACCTACTTTTCTGAAAGAGAATAAGTTAAGAAGCTGGTACATATTTGATGTGTGAATATGCTTTGCTCAGGTATGAATTTCTTGGGGGTTCAAGTTATTATGTTACTACTTATTGCATTGGTATGCAACACAGGAAAGTTTGGAGATTGGATTGTATTAGAAACAAATTTGATGTATTTGATACTTTTGCTTCATCCATGGAAAGCCTTGAGTAGAGACATGAGACACTGCCTGCTAAGTATAAAATGTTTCAAGTCAGATGATGGAGGGGAGTATTGCAGTAATGAATTTGATTGATTATTGTTCTCAACCAATGGAATCCGTAGGCAAAAGACGGTCTCCTAGGAAGAATGCTCCTGCAGCTTGTACTTGGGGTCTATCATCCACACATCCCACCTGTTCTGAATCTGTATAAACTAGCTAATGAGAACGTGCTTAAGAGCATGAGGATACCATAACCGAGGATCCTTAGTTCCTCTTTAGATATCTGAATATGGGCATTTTACAAGCGGTGAGCACAACTGTGTTACTTTCAGACCTTCTTGAAAACTTGAAGGACCATACCAAGTGCCTTGCATGATGTCTGGTCTGGATGCTATTACCTATAGGAGGCTCCTAATAATTGATCGGTATAGAAAGTTCGATCAACTAGGTATTCATAGATTCCTTAGAGTCTTTGGATGTGAGGTGTTTGTTCTTATTAGCCATAGGTGTGCTAATAGGACCACAGCTCCTCCAGGCTAAATTTCTATCAAAAATGCACTTCACATACTTGGTTATGGTGGTGATGACTATTGGATTTATCATGATTGGAGAAATTTGCAAGACAAGGAAAAATCATAACTCGGTCCCAACATGGACATGTCAAACTCCTTTTGCATGTCTTCGAGCAAATTTCATGTATACATTTCAACATTATCTGCAGGAAAACAGGGAAGTCATCTACATACAAAAAAACAATGCAGTGGGTAGAGGATCTTCCGGATTTTAATGGAAATATTGACCCATGAATCAGTCCTCTCAGGAACCCTTTTACTCTTGTAGGATACCCCATCAACTCCTACAGTGAGGAGGTCTTCTGGGGGCTAAGAAAAGAACTGTACAAGGCGCTTTTTCTCCTTACTCTTTATTATTTATTACTCATTGATAGGTGGAGAGCCTTTAGAGCTGTTCTATGTATAGCAATCCTCTTCTAACTTGCCAGTTAGAAGTGCTGATTTGCACAGCCATGGAGTGAGGAGCATGAATTCTCTCATGGAGATACCTGACTTGAAAGAAACATTCTTATTGCTTCTAATCTAGCAACATGAGAAAATGTTTCTTCAAAATCAGTACCTTTTATTTGAGCATACCCTTTACATACTAACCTTTTGTTATTTCAAGTGATTTGTCCATCTTCATTCAATTTATTTCGGAATACCCACTTAGTGCCAATCACATTATGATCGTTTGGTCTAGGTACAAGTTCCCATGTTTCATTGTTCTCAATTTGATCTAACTCTTCCTCCATTACCTTTATCCAAAGTTTATCATGGATGGATTCTGTAAAGTTTTTTGGCTCTCTTATGGATAATAAGGATAAATTTAATGGTTCTGATGCACTTACAATTCTTCTTCTTGTCTGTACTCCATCACCAAGGTTTCCAATGATCTGAATTTCATCATGATTCTTCTTAACAAAACGAGATGGTGTTTTGGTGTCCTTCCTTTCAGATTTACTTAATTTTTCAGCATCTTCTTCCTCTTCCTTTTCTTCTACTACCTCGAATATTTCTAATGGCTCTTCTACAGGTTCTATATATTTTTGATTCACGATTTCATCCACTCTCACATTTTCAGTTTTAGTACTATAGTTTGTAGTCTTTTGTTATATCATATGTAGGCTTTGCTTTTAATAAAATAGCCAAGAAAAATTCCTTCATCCACTCTTGAATAAAATTTTCCCAAGTTCTCTTCCTTTATTTTAATAAAGCATATACTCCCAAACACTTTGAAATATTTTACAATAGTTGGTCTTCCTTTCCACAATTCATAAGGAGTTTTGTCATGATTAACTATGATTTTCTCTATATTCAAGATACGAACAATAGTATTTACCGCTTCTCTCCAAAATCTATCTGATAGCTTAGATTTATTTAACATGGTTCTAACCATCTCTTGGATGGTTTGACTCTTTCTTTCTGCCACTCCATTTTTTTGTGGAGTCCTTGCAACTGAGTACTATCTTTTTATTCCATGATCTTCACAATATTCAATGTATTCATTTGAGGTGAAATCACCTCCATGATCTGACCTAAGGAACTTTATTTTCAATCTGGTTTCATTTTCTACTAAAGCCTTGAAATATTTGAACTTCTCAAATGCTTATTAATTTTCTTTTAGAAAGGCTACCCATGTCATTCTAGTGTAGTCATCAATGAATAACATGAAATAACTCTCACCTTGTATGCTTTCTATTCTGGTAGGTCCACATAAATCCGTATGAATCAGATCTAGTGGTTTGGTGGTAGAATACTCCTTCATTCTAAACCTTGCTCTGGTTTGCTTTCCATGCTAACATTGCTTGCATATAGTACTTTTAGGTTTTCAGTTACCTTAGGCATATCCCACATAGCCTGCTTGTTGCTGATTTTCATAAGATTATCAAAATTTATATGCCCCATCCTTATATGCCATAGCCAACTCTCTTTAACCTGACTTAGACAACATTTCTCTCCTTTTACTTCTCTGAGCATGTATAGTTTATTTTTGGTTCTATGTGCATCTGCTACTAACTCTCCCGTGTCTACCTTCCTTATCTCAAACCCTTCAACATAAAACTTAAGTGCATGTCCTTGATCACACATTTGGCTTACACTTAAGATATTATGCTTTAATCCATCAACATATTAAACAATCTTTGTTTTTTGTTTTACCATTATCAAGACTTAGCCTACCTTTTCCAATGATCTTTACTTTAGCGTTATCGCCAAATTTCACCGTACCTTCATTTACTTTCTTCAATGAGATGAACTTACTTTTATCTCTGGTCATATGTATTGAACATCTACTATCAATGTACCACAACTACCCTTCATCATGTGCATGGAATGTTGTTTGAACAATCATAGATTTCTCTTTATTTTTCCCATCATCCTCTTTCTTATATTTCCAAAATTTTGTATCTTCTTTCTTCTTTATTTCTGGAGAATTTACCTTCTGGTTCGATTTAGATGGTTCTATAAAACCACTTCTAGAAAATCTTACCATATGTCCATAGTTATTGCAATTATAACAAACAATATCTTCAACATAGTTCGATAAAGGAGAAAAAGAGTTGTAATTTCTATTTGAGAATCAATACACACCTTAGTTCTTTATATTGTTGTATCTAACCCATATTCTACAATCTATTGCTTTATGACCAAAATCATTACAATAAAAGCAATAGCCATAGAAATAATTTTCAAACCTGGGACATGTGAGTATATCTTGGAGGATTTGGTCTTCTAAACTTGTTCTCATCTTTTCTTTCCTTGTAAGAAGTGTTGATCTTCATAAAGCTCTTCTCCCTTTTCAACTCTTCATTCTTCATAGGTTCCTTAAGTGTCTCTACATAGGTCTTTGACTTCTCTTCTCTTGTCCCTTTTGACGACTCTATACCTTTTGTGTTAGCGGTGTCTTGTCTTTCCGTATATCTAAGACCAGTCTTGAAGGATGTTGACTTCTATCGGTTCATAATTTCATCTAGTATCTTGGTACTTTTCTTGAATTTTAGATTACTTGTAACTTTAGCATTTTCTTTTTCCAAGTCCTTTCTCAAAGCAATGATCTCTGACTCACACTTTTCACAATCTTCTTCCTTAGTCCTTAACTGATTTCTTAATTCTTCTTCAACTCGTTTTACTTCTTCAATTTGGGTTTTTAGATCCACGATCATCTTTCCTGATTTTTCAAGAGATTATGATATCTTAGCTTCAAAGTTACGATCTTATTCTTCATACTTCAGCAGTTGTAACTTTTGTTTCTAATTTTTCTTTTTAAGAGATTTCAACTCTCCCAAGGCACATATAAGTTCCTCTTCAAGATTCACTTCACCTTTTTCTTCCATGTCTTCATCTCTTTCTAAGTCACCTTTATAGCCATGAATAATATTTATTCATTATCACTATCTGAGTCACTTATCCCACTTTGTTCAGATGATCTACTACTTCCTTTTGAATATAAGCTTTTATTTTGCTTTCCAAATCTTTTCTTGTCTTTGCTTTGCTTGAATTCCCTTTTGAATTTAGGTTTGATTTCCTCATCATCGCTATCTTCTTTATCTAGACACTTAGCCACAAAATGACCAATTTTACCACAGTTAAAACATGTAAATGGTAACTTACCTTTGTACTTTCCAGATCCTTTCTTTAACTTTCGAATGAACAAGGCTTCTTTATCATCTTCTTCGCTATTTGAGTTCCCATTTGACTCAGGTTCTTTGATTTTTTCTTTCTTTGAGACTTTGAATGTAGCTTCCTTCTTTGATGGTTTATTTGACTCAGTCCTCATTTAATACGTGGTCAATATTCCATGTAGTTTGTCCATGCTCAACTTATCAAGATCCTTCATTTATTCAATGACAAACACCTTAGCATCAAATCTTAATGGTAAAGACCTTAGAATATTTTGAATGATCATGGATTATTCAATATTTTCACCTAACCCTCTTATGGTGTTGAAAATCTCATTCACACGAAGAGATAGGCTACAACATTCTCCTCATCCTTCATTTTCAAGCTCTCAAATTGTCTCTTATGAGTTTGAAGCTTAGCCCTTTTAACCTTGTCATCACCTTCGTAGATAATTTGAATTTTGTCCCATATCTCCTTTGCCATGTCACATTGCATTACTTTAACAAATTCAAATTCTGATAGGCCACATAGGATATCATTCATCACCTTGGCATTATTTTCAAAATCCTACTTTCTGGCTTGATCTGTCAGGTGGAACTAATGGGATTGTATATCCAACTGTTACTGATTGCCAAATATCAAACCCTAGTGCCATTAGATATGTTTTCATTCTTATGCTCCAAAATGCATAATTTGTTCCATCAAACAATGGAGTGTTGTTCAAAGAAAAACCTTCTTGTACTTGATGAGTAGCCATATGTGCTTCTAAGATCTACCTTCCAATTGTTAGATTGTACCTGAAGGCACCCACTCTGATACCAATTGTTAAGCACAAGATAATATTGAGAGGGGGGTGAATCAATATTATGATATTATTTTAAAAATAACACTTAATCTTAGATTTGTAATCACAATTAATAAGTTTCACAGTGAATATATCAAAGCAATCAATGAATGCAAAGCAAACCAACACACTGTAAATAGACATGAATTTACGTGGAAACCCTTTCAGGAGAAAACCACAAAGAAAATCTTTTTTTATTATATTTCTTAAATGTTTGTAGGCACCATCTATGGGAGACACCAATCCCCAAGTTACAATTTTGTAGGTGCCAACCTACAGGAGCACCAACCCTTTTTGCTAAGCACCAACTCAGCAAGAGACACTGATCTCTTCAAATATGAAGGCACCGACCTTCCTTATGAAAAACAAACTCTTTCCTATCTTTTATGTTGCTGTTGCTTCAACAGATGATAGAACATAAATTCTGCTAAGAATATTCTTCTGATTTATTTAAGTCCCTTCACATATATAAATCGATGCAACTCTTCATTAAAAATAAATCTTCCCTTCACTCCTTTTTATATTTCATATTCATCTCTTCTTCTTCTCTCCCTAAAACTTGAATGAAGCACTCAAATTGCTTGCCTAAATCAAATGATTCCATCTCCTTATATTTCCTTCTCACATCCTTTCGAAAAGACACATCATTCCAACCAACACAACCTTTCCATTATTTAACTAACCATATTTTATTTTAATAATGCAAATACACATGTCAGCCATAACTATAAAGTGGCACTATTTTCCTAAGGGGGTCATCCAAAATGAAAAAAACATTTTTATGTGTATTTTAAACCATCCTATGGACATATTTATTTCTCCTTTAATCACTCATCATACTAAAACATGGAGATTTCATTCTGTCATTTAAATCTTCGTTTTCCCCATAAAACATGGCATATGAACACCTTAAAATGCTGATATCTCTCTCTTATGTACAACTGTGTATATCTCACTTAAACCATGATAAAACTTATGTAAAAACACTTCTTTTCATGTATTTAAACTTTTGTTTTCAGCCCTTCTACATTGCTAGTTATTTCCGTTACTTTCTACCATTTCCGTCAAAATCCGTCAACATCCGTCAGTAGTTCCGTTAGCTTCCGTTACACGATTCCATTAACCAAATACATCAATGATTAAGAGTTTGACATTAATGACAATATTTCCAACAAAATTTTCATTACACAAGTGACTGACGATGGTTACACCATGATTGGTGATAGTTACACCCCGACCTAATCTTCCTGACTGGACTGACAACAGTTATGCCTTAAGCAACGCTGGTTACTGTCAAAAGAGTAACATTTTAAAAACAAGTTTCTTATGAAATAATTTAGCTCCATACTCAACACTCGATGGTGCAGTTGCTTCCGGTCTACTTTGTCTGGGCATAGTCCCTTAAGATCCCTAAGACCAAAAAAGGCATTAAGTTCACTAGGTGATTTCTCAGTCTCTGTGGCACTTTGAGAGGTCTCGTCTGATCTTTAAACTCTGTGTTGTGACCCTCTATAAAATATTGTCTCGGTTTTCTCCATCTTAATTCGATTATCTCGTTTTCCTATTGTTTGCAATAATGACAAATACTACAGTTTGAGTCAGTGTAAGGTTGTGCATTATTTAGTAAATGGAAGCTCGTGGCACCAAACTGACTGCATCAACACATCAGGTGGCCTAGTAAACACATGTGGAGGCTTTGTTTCGGTGCCTAATGATGCCGGTGCTTTTGGGATATGTTGATTGGGCGTAGTACCTTAAGAGGCCTGAGACTAAAAAAGACTACAAGTTCACTGGGTGATTTCTCAGTCTCCGTAGCACCTTGATATGTCTCATATAATCCTACACCTTAGTGTTGGGACCCTATACAAAAACCTATCTCTTTTTTCTCCATCTCAATTTGGTTCTCTCGTTGTCCTATTTTTTGCAATCATGCCGAATATTGTAGTGTGAGTTAGTGTAAGGTTGTTAAACACAATATTTTACAAACACATGCTCCTAGCATCGAACCGCTTGTGCCCACACATCGGGGTGGCCTAGTCAACGCGAGGCAAAAATTTATTTTGATGTAAAAAATCCTTCAATTCGAAACAAGTACTAGGAGACATGTTAAGAAGAGATTGATCATACAATATAGGTTATGAAATGAGAATTTGAAGAAGAGATTTTTCATATAATATAGGTGGTGAAATGAGAATTTATTCTTGTTGTTTGCTTCCACTATTTAATTTTCCTTCTTAGCTTCAAGAATAATAAATTCTCTAATAATAGTGCCAAACATGTGTAGGTGGAAGCTTTTTTGGCACCATTAACTTACCTAAACATGTTAGTAAATAATTAAATAGAACTTTAAAACCTACACAATTTAATAAAAATATTTAAAGTAAATATTCAAATCAAATTCATGTAGATGTATATCTAATCTTAAGTGAACATACCTTTGAATTGAGAAAGTAAACCACTTGGTAGGCTTAAGGGCAGTTTTGTGTATCTTCATTTGTAAAAATTCAATCCAGTGAACCATCTAGCTCAGATCTAATTTTTAGGGTGTTAAGTATTTCTTCATGGCCAAACTCGAGAACTTTCCATAAGATATTATTGTGCAGTGTACCTACATAGTTAATCAATTGAACATTAGATGCAACAACTAGGTGAGAATAATGAATAATATTTCTATGAGTATCAAAGTCCTCAAACAACCATGCATTAGATTTCTTCATTGGGTATATTTTTATCCATGTTACAGTAATAACCACATACCCCATAGAATATACTAAGCCTCATCCATCTATGATTAGGGCTATCAATTTATTTTTTTCCTTAACACAATGAAACAAATAATAAGATGTTCCTTCTTTATTATTTTCTTCTGCAACAACAACATAAACATGACCTACATCACATTATACACAAAATCGTTACTTTCAAAAAATGATTCATTAATAAGTTACATAACATGAGAAAACTATAAATTTTTACAAAATAATGTAGATATATAATACCTACTATAGACACCAAATTTTTGTATCACCCACATTTTCTCTCCTTTAGTAGGCTTATCCACGTGAATCTCATTTCCCACCAAACCTACATGTTTGATTAATCAATTAATCTTCTTTAATTCTATAAACATCATCATGTATTAATAATATCCAAATATTCCAATTAAATCACATCACCCCACTCAATCAAATCGTGTCCCCCACCATCCAAATCATGAACCCCACTCAATCAAATCAAATCTATTATCTCACCTAATCAGTCAAATCATGTCCCCCCCACTCGCTTGACCATGGTTACTTTATCTAACCCTGGTTACCCGATAAACCATAATATAACCTCACCGAGCCAAGCTATAAATATTGGTCTTCCCCCCTCTTTCAAACTCTGCATGTTTTGAAACTTGAAGTTTTTGAGAAGAGAAGAAAATTCTGAATTAAATTTTGTAAGTGTGAGGTCAAGGCAAATATTTTCCATTGTTAGAAGTTAGAGGTGAGGAGTGCCGGAGAAATATTTGACATTGTTCATCATCTTGCCATCTTGATGCCCATTTCATCTCCATATCAGAGCACCATCTAAGTCCCCTTGTCATTCCAGTTACTTGGCATTTTATATTTCATTGTTTCTGCATTCTATCTACTGTTCACCATTTATTACCATATTTCTAGACACGGGGGTTGAAATCCTCCAAGGGAGTTCATACCCTCTTGGAACCAACATTGTCCAAGAAACCCTCGTATTCAAATCACATCTATTTCAGTTTTGCTGATATTATCACAGATCTATCTTCTTTGTGCCTGTAGATTCATATCTGCATATGTGGTCTTAAGCCCTCCATCATTTGAAGTTTCTGGTGGCTTGCAATATCAAAATTCACCTGCATGAGGACGAGGTTTCCTATACAACATTTTCGCATGTCCAGTGGGACCAAACCCAAGATCTGGTGGTTTTGTTTGTTACTTTACTCATCTTGTGCATGTGTCACAAGTATAATGTTTATTTTAGTTATCGCCAATCCACATATCTTTTGAAAATATTTCATTTTTACAGATCACTTGTTTGCAGGTTTTAGTATTATCTCTGTTAGTTAGGAGTGTTACTTACATTTGGTAGTCTTTCTCCGCTTCGAGGTAAGTGGTTTTGTTGTTTTGAAAGGGATTGTTATTTGGTTGTTTATAATTGATATAAAGTTTTATTGTTTTTGTTAGTAAAAAAATTTAATAATAATACTAATAATAAATAAATAAATAAATGTAATATATACCTAGAAAAATTAAAAAAAAACAAAAAAAAAAATACTTTGAACTCTATTGGCATGGGAGACAAACCTAGAAAATAATCTTGTGTACATAGATCTTAGTCTTTTATTGCTCTTGTATATCTACGTTCTTAGTTTACATCTATATCTATTTATTTAAATAAGTAAAAAACTACAATTTTTTATTACTATCCTAAACTATCCCCCCACCTATCTACACCCATCCTCAGCACCTCTCTCTTAAACGTCAACTTGGCTAACTCACCACACAATCCCATCTCCATCCTCCACCCTACGACGAGCTCCTAACACCTAATTCCCAACTCCCTATCACCATGTCCTTGCCATAATTCCCCACCTCTCCCTTCCCAACCAACTCACCACAACTCGACCCAACATCGACCCATGTCAATCCTTTACACGGTCACCTGAATACCTCTCCACATTCCCAAATCCTCACCCCGAGTTGTAACCATCGAGACTCACCTCGCCTCTCTATCCTACAACATAGTCTCTCCCAGCTACTTCCCTCCCGAGCTTTCCCAACCGAGATCCCCTACCCAAGCTCCTCTTTGTCGTAGATTCTCCGATATGAAGATGTGTATAACGTAAGAATGATTTTCCTCCTCTTTCATGTTTTTTCAGAAGATCAACAGTAAATTTGTGAAGCAATTAACGAGTGTTACCACTCCAGGTACCAATATCTTCCATAATATAAATATACTTGTATTGTTATTCGAACAGATGTGGCACTTGGTATTAATTCATTTCCAAAATCATTTACCTCAGGAAACTTTTCACGCAAAATCTTTAACATTGCGTCTTTGCTAACGACATAAATCCCCATACTAGCTATGTAAGACATCTCCTTTTCTCGTTCTTCATCCAAATGTAATATTGTAGTATCCACACACATCGCCTTCAACTGTTCTCCACTGAGTTTCTCTACAAATTTAATAATAAGGCCTTCACTGTTAACTTCCATAAGCACCCCTACAATCTTTCCCATAGTTGGGATCACCATGTAAGATTCATGGGAGAATGACCTCCGATCTTGCATATATTTACCATTTCAGGCCTCTGTTCACAGTTTTCTTGGAACCTTTAATTTAGCTCATTGCATATTTTTATTGTCATTGTTTATTGATGACCGACATGTTCTTGTTGCATAACCGACCGAATCTATGGTCTTGGTGACCCACATCGCTATACGATCTGATTATAGTGCATTTCATGCAACAAATGTTCTTCATTTCCTTTATGTCATTTTTTGTCCCTGAGCTCATCTTGAGTAGTTTCTCATCCATTTACTCACCTGCCATCACAAGTATCCACCTCCCTAGCTATATTAGCTAATCCCTTGGGGATATGTTGGCAAGCAAACAAATGCAGGTGATAGTTTTATAAAACCAAATATATTAAAGGAATACTAACTCCGATCAACATTATAAAATACTAACAATAATGGCCTCCTCTACTCTATTCAGCTTCATCGTATGAAATGATTGTGTATGGTCTCTTGATCACAATATAGCAGATAAAACACAAAGATCTACTCGACCCAACAATCAAAATACATTCTCAAACTAAAAAACAAGCCAAACCAACCACGTATTTCAACTACCGTGATCACCACCCCACAATGAAGGTAGGATTAAATCCTACTTTATATAAAGTGGATGCTAGGGGTAGAAATGTGGTTGGATGAACAAGATAACCAGAACCTAACCGACGGGCCAGGATGTTGAACACGAGAAATGAGTGACTAAGATTTTATAAAATTATCTCCCCGAAAGATCCTTCTCTGCTCATGGCCACTCAGTTAATCCTCGTTATCCTTTCTTATCTTCTATATAGTTTATCGTTTAATTATTCCATCATTTGTATGGTTTATAGAGTATCATTTCCTATCATTGGTATTCATTTGATTAGGTTTGGTGTTTTCTTTCCTAGCCTTCTTATCTTAGTGCTGATAGTCTATCATTTTGACTCATTAACCAAATTATTTGACTTTCATCACCAGCTTCCAAGTGCATTACTTTTTTAGTCTTTCCTTTCTACATCTAATGTTCCATTTCTACATCATGTATTTTATCTTTTAGAAAATCTATAATGGTTTAAGTCATTTATTTTGTCCATAGTGCTATCTTATTTAGAAAGTATTTCATTTAACTTTTCGTTTGTTCCTTTCGGTCTAGCCTTTCTCATCAGTCCATAGTTTATATTATTTATATTGTTCTTGTTTATGCCATTTTTTTACATTGTGTATATTAATCTTACATTTATATAGCCTATCGATAGCTTTCGTAGCTCTTTTTTTATTCTAATTGATTAAGATATCGAATACATTTAATCATTTTGAGTGCCAATATTTTATCGTATAGTACATGGTTTGTTCGATTTATAGGATTTTCTATTTATAATTTATTTCATAGTATAAATTAATTATTTATTAATTTAGATTACTTGTTTCATAATTTAAATTCACTATTTTTATTGTTTTGTTTATGTTTTTTTACACACATGACTTACAACATTTGCATCATTTTTCTTAACCATATTAACTAATTATATTTTATTTTCTTTTGCAGGTGAATTCTAAAAACTCCAAAAAGTTGCGAACAAAAAATTACATTGTCAAGGATCAATTACTAAACAATAAACATGCCAAAAATCCCTTCTACTGACCCCATCCATGATCATGGATGGTACAATTCTATGGTACCCAAACATTCTTGGTCACCGACGATTACTTTCACAAACGTCATTATCACATGCAGTCAAATAATAGGAGAAAGTGCTCTCCAGGTATTCCTCATTTCCCCCTATTTTCTCCTTTTTGCATTGCAATTTCCCTTTTCTGAGTGATTTTCTGCATCGAACTTCACATTTCAAAGTTGGTCTGAAATGAACCCCATGCATCCTGTTTGCTCATATAGCCAAAATAAGGGGTCTAACCTTATGCATTTCACTTATCACACACTTCCTAAGACTTCACGAATAAAATCAACACATCGAAACATTCCTTTCACCTAGTTCACTAATTGGGATTTGAACACCCAACAGGAAACCATTTCAAACATTTACCTAGTCAAAACTACCTGAAACCAACCTTAGAATTCCATTCTTTAGGCACCTTCATTATCCACTTTACTTTTCTTTTCACATCCTATAAATGAATCATGATGATAAAAAAATGTTGCTTGATTTGTTTGTTAAAAAAATTCATAAACAAATGTTAATTTATTTCACGTCTATTGTCACTCTCTCTCAAATCAAAACAACACAACAATCCACTCCATCGAATGATGTCACTCCCCCTAATGATATTTTCCAACAAGATTCTAAACTCGAAACCATGCCTTCTGTTACCCAAATCCCTGTCTCTATGGCCTCGCTTCATGAGAACCATGTCATCCAAGATTGTCCCTATCTTAAAACTAATCATCATATCCCTCACCAAGCCAATCTTCCTAAACCAACCACACCACCATCTCCCATTCCTCTATAGACACTTGAGCCTCCTCCTTACCCCATATATGATTTCGTATTTCAAAAATCCCTCACAATATCTCAATCCTCACAATATCCTCAATTGGTGGATCACATTCCACCCACATCCCTTTTTGTCAATTATATTTCATTTGATAATAATATGCCTGTCCAACCATCTCAACCTCTTCACACTTACATTCCTACCCATTGTATGCTCCAACCGTGTCAACCCCTTAACAATCATATCCCCACTTATCATTTACCACAATAACCTACCCAACTTGAATGAACACATCATGTCCCTATTGCTCAATGTCAGCCTATGCAACAATCTCAACCCATGACAAATGTTAATCCTTACCAAATAGTTCCCCAGACATCTGCACACCCACAAGTTTATCAACCACCTTATCAAACGATTCCCTAAATACCAACACATCCACAAATGTATCATTCGCCTTATCAAACTACATTTCAAACCAAAAAACCAATCCAATCTCAACCCAACAACAAATCGAGTGATCCAATTCATGCCTTAATGAATCAGTTGGCTAGTATAGAGGATGTTACCTTGGCACCCAAGGATACATTATCCTATGCATAAATCTCTAGCGAACCAATTCATCCATTGGTTCCAATAAAACCTTATCCTACTCATTGGAAAATTCCTGAATTTACTAAGCTCAATAGCAAGTAATATCCCTAAAAGAATCTTCGTGCATTTAAACACACATGTTGTCTTATTACACATGATCACGATCTACTGCTTTGCACTTTCCCCATGTCCTCGTCCGATCCTAAGTTGTAATGGTGCAACCATATCCTACAACATTCCATATTCTCTTTCACCTAGCTTGTAAAACTATTCTTAGAAAATTTTTCAATCAACATTGCATGTAAAAATACTATTGCTGACCTATACACCATCCGAAAGTTTGATGACAAGTCCATTGTTGAATTTTTTGCACTATGCCATAGTGTTATAAACCAACTATCCTCCACTCTTCCACAAACCAAAATCATCAAACTCTTCTCACATTCATGTGAGAAACGTATATAATCCACCTTGAAAATCTAATCATTTCGAACCTTTGATGAAGCTTTCACAATGGCTAGTAAACTTGAAACCTGTACCATTGAACAAGGTCATCTTAAACTCAGATCGACCAAACCTAAAGTTGAATCTACTAAACCATCGAAACATAACAACACATTTAAAAGTGTGGCCAATGTCATGGTTAGTAATCTCTCATCCACATCTACATCCAGCACATGGCCTCAACAACGATCCCCTCAACCAACAATCAACTATAACCCCTTAGGATAATCATATAGATCCGTATTTGACAAGTTGATGGCTGTAAACTCCATCGAACTTCCTCCCATATGACCTATGGACAATTCGCAAGCCAAGCCTATTTGGTATCATAAAGCCCACTATTGTAAATATCATCAAGTCCAAGGTCATGACATTGAGAGATGTCGTTCCTTCAAAGATCTTATTCAACAACTTATAAATCAAGGGTATATCTAACTAGCTAGTTTTTTTAGAGTAGGTATTTACCTTAGCTCATGTTCACCTAGGTACTTTATTTACCTTTATTGTTTTATCCTCAGCCACTTATATGTGTGTATATTTCTTTTATCTTATTTAGATATTAAGAGATATTATCTAGTTGTTAGGTATAGTTATTTCCTTGATCTATGGTATTGACTAGATCCTTGATGTCTAGTTCTCTCCTAAATCTATGGACTTAACTAGTTCTTTGATTACTAGTTCTTTCCTTGATTTATGATTTGATCTACGACCTTGACTGGTTCTTATATTGTTATTCCTTTCCTATAGAAGAAAGATCCATTCTCATTGTATTTCATTGAGTTCCATAATAATATATCATATTGTTGCTCATTTATTTACAAAGGTTTATGTAAAGTTATTCTATAGAATTATTTTCATCTTACTAATCATGGTGTTTTATTAGCATATGTGTTCTTGGTTTGGTACGATCTGGTTATCATTCCTTTTAAGCTCCAACACTTCATCTAGCCTACCCCTTGACAGAATTACACAACCTTTCCCTAAACTACCAACAAATCAAGCCACATATTTTACATATCAACTATCAAATGCTTACATGATTGACACCGTCAATGAAGATCTCATATTATCGCCGAATCCATATGTTGCTACCTTAGGCATTATGCCCACTCCTTATGCAAAACCTGTCACATCCACAACTAACACACCTATGTAAAATTTTACTACTTGTCCTAAACCTACACCTTCTTCTACCCTTACCACATCTGAATCAAATTTGACTATAACATCTACTTTATCCACTTCAATCATGCCCCAATCCACCACATTAGATTCATCTTTAGCACCTATTTCACCCCCATTGATATCCAAAAATATCTATACATCTCTCACATCTATGCCTTCACCCACATCTGCATCAAACACACCTATTACTACATCTACATAACTCATCTCTACAACCATCCCAACTATACTCATTTCTACCACATGTACCTTTACAACCCCATCACCGACATCAACCCCATTAGCAAACATATCATTCTTACCCCTCGAAACATTTATGAAGTAACATGTCCCACCTATTTCTACACTAGATAATACTCCTGCATTTGTTGCATTACCTATAATGTTTACTCCATTGGTTACCACATACCCTTTAGTAGATTTAAATACCTTATCTACATCCATTCCACCTTCACCCATTATACCATCCTTAGAGTTAATCCTAGTTCCTCCTTCTGCACTTTCTTTTGTACCAACCACACTAAGGACCCTAACCACATCCACATCAACTTCGAGTATACATACCACTTCATCCACATCTCTCATGTCCCAACTAGTCATATTCAAGACCTCAACTAACATGCCCATCACCACATCACCCACATCTATAAATAACTCAAATATGCCTACATCCCTATCTATCCCAACCACCACTATATCTATCATATCAAAAAATCCACCTATCCCTACCTTGAAATATTTACCTATATCCTTTCCCATGGCCACATCACCCTGTCTAGCCCAATACTCTTTACTTAATCCTTTTATCAAAATGAAAAAATACTCCTACACTGCAACCCTATCAAAGATACCATTTGAAACATATATTGAAAAAACACCTCCAACTAAGTCAAATAAAGATGGTTTTCATTCTCCAAAATTAACTCTTTCCATGCCAAACCCTAAACAATCCAAATCTTACATAGATCTCATTAATCACATCATAAAAACACATTTCTCCATTAATACCCTCTTCTTGTTTTCAGAAATTTTCTCCATCAATATCCACACCACCACCGTTAGATCCTCCAGTTGCGATTATTATCATCCCCGCTAAGGGTAAATCTTCTCGGTTAAAGTATAAGGCTCATGGCAAACATCCCCAACATTCCCTTGCGCATCCTCGTAAACATTCAGATTTTCCCTCTTTTCAACAATCCAATACCATAACATTTATTTTAGGATTAGTCTCTCCATCTAAAATATCTCGCAAGGATCAATCCACACCCAAACAATCTCCATCTAAATTTGATTTGTCATCCAAGACATATAATCTACCCATCTAATGTACATCCTCACCTAAATCCCAATCCAAAAAATCCAGTCCTCTAATGAAATTTGATTTATCTAATTCACCCATCCAATCTATATCAGTACCTAAGTCCAAGGCAAAATATTATAAGATTTATTTTCCTTTTAACACTTCAATGGCATCCTACGTAGATATCCTTCGACATTTAACTCAAATTTCCTCCATCACACTTCCTCTCATTAAAGCCTTTAATCCCCATGGTCTAAAGCCATCATGGTTAAATCCTAATTGTAGTTGTGTTTATCATCGTACCCTAGGCCATGAAATTGAACATTGTAAGGCCTTTCAGACAATCGTCCACAACCTTATTGAGAAAGATGATATCCTCATTCAAGGGAAATATCCTTCTCCATCTACATTTAATCCAATTTGTATCCCATCCGTTAGGTTTCCAACGATTCCTCCATCCATATCATCCCTTAACATCCCTCCTACACATAACATTCCTCCTAAGGAAGGTCCTCCCTTATTCATCAATACTACTTATATTAGCAAGAAAACTTGTGGTCTCCAATCATTTATCCCATCCAAATCTAAAATAATCTCATCTAAACTCCTTTGACATCCTTTAACTCCAAATTTAATTCATTTGGGGAGAAACCTTCCATTGCCCTTGAGTATATCATCTGTACAACTCCTTCAATACTAGGGGACTTCGCTCCTTGACATTGTTTTATTTACCTCCAAATTCATCCAATCTAAACTAATTATGTCCAAATCTTCATCTCATTCTAAGTCCACCATTGTGGCCATGTTTTTCCTTCCATGAGGAACCAATATTTTTATTTTCTTATCAAGGACCACAATTGTTACCATATCTGTGTCTCTCTTGGGGTATCATTTATTTTCATCCAAATCCACCGTCATGGTCATATTTTTGTTTCCTTAAGGACATATTTTTGTTTCCTACTTGTTTATCACATCTAATCCTTTGTAAGCTATCATCTCATCTTGTCACAACTTCACTGTCTTCCCTCCCTTGATAGTAAACCAAAGACAAAACCTCTTAATGCATTACACTTGTAGCCATTCTACTGTTATCATATCTACCAATGAGCACTTAGTCATATATTTAGATCACTCCTCCACCATTAACCCCTTTCGTATAGCATGGTAATGATACAAATTATGTGGTCTACCGTCAATTCTTTGATATGACCTTGAATATGAGTACCACGACTCTACTCATAACATATTCATTATGGATAAGTTCTCCCATTTGGTAAGAACTCCACGATAATAACATCCATCACCCTCTCATTCTCCTATTGTAGTCATGTAAATGGTCTAGGTGTGTCTCTTGTACATTCATCATCCCCTCCTAAGTGGTATACTTAGCTACTCCCAACTCTCCCCCATGTGAAGCTAAAATTCATGCATGCAAAAAGAAAAATCAAAGTTATCAAAAATAGACTGATCCCTCAAAGGAAAACTGTTCAGGAAAAAAAAAGAAAAATTAAAAACCATGCAACTCAAAGTAAAATGAAAAATCACAAGAAATAGACCAATCCCTTGAAGGACGACTATCATATATATTATTCTTGTCATCCATATTATGTATAAAGTAGACCATACCATCGAATGATGACTACTCTTTATTATGGAATTTGGAATGTTTCCCACTTTGATCAACCTTCCTTTATCAACATTGTGAGAAACCTTCCTGCATTAATCAAAAATGTTTATCGTATAGTACATTGTTTGTTCTATTTATAGGATTTTCCCTATTTATAATTATAATTTCATAGGATACATTAATTATTTATTATGAGATTACTTGTTTTTCAATAAATTTAAATTCACTATTTTTCTTGTTTTTGGTTTATGGTTTTTTTACACACTGACTTTTTTACAACATTGCATCATTTTTTCTTAACCATATTAAACTAATTATTTTTTATGTTTTCTTTTGCAGGTGGAATTCTCAAAACTTACAAAAAGTTGCGAACAAAATTACTTGTCAAGGATCAATTACGAACATAACATATGCCAAAAATCCCCTCTAACTGACCCCCATCCTGATCATGGATGGTACAATCTCTAAGGGGAACCCCCAAACATTCTGGTCACCGACGATTACTTTCACAAACGTCATTATTCCACATGCAGTCAAATAATATGAGAAAAGTGCCTCTCAGGTATTCCTCATTTTCCCCCCTATTTTCTTTCTCCTTTTGCATTGTCAATTTTTCCCTTTTCTGAGTGATTTTTCTCAAAGTCAAACGGCACATGCAAAGTTGGTCCTGAAATGAACCCCATGCAATCCCCTGGTTGCTCATATGCCCAAATTCAGGGGTCTAACCTATGCATTTCACTTATCACACACTCTTCCTAAACTCATTTTCATCAACGTAATAAGCAAAAACCTCGAAACAATTCCTTCCTTTCACCTCGTTTTCACTAATTGGATTTGAACACCCAACAGGAAACATTCCAAACATTTAACCTAGTCTCAAAAACTACCTGAAACCAACCTTTAGATTCCATTCTTTTAAGGCACCTTCATTATCACCTTTCTTTTCCTTTTCACATCCTATAATGGAATGCATGAATGATAAAAAATGTTGGCTTGATTTTGTTTTGTTAAAAATTCTAAACAATGTTAATTTATTTCACGTCTATTGTTCACTCTCTCTCAAATCAAAAAACCACAACAATCCACTCTCGAATGATGTTCAACGCCCCCTAGAGATTATTTTCCAACACGATCTAAAAAAACTAACCTCGAACCATGCCTTCTGTTACCACCCAAGCCCGGTCTCTATGGCCTCGCGTCAATGAGACCCATGTCATCCAAGATTGTCCCGATCTTAAAACTAATCATCATATCCCTCACCTCAGCCAATCTTTTCCTAAACCCACCCACACCACCCACCATCGCCCATTCCGCGATAGACACTGAGCCTCCTCCTTAAACCCCCTACATTTCGTATTTCAAAATCCCCAAACAATGCTCAAGCCGCACAAGATCCTCCTCATTGGTGGATCACATTCCACCCCATCCCTTTTGCAATTATATTTCATTTGATAATAATATGCCTGTCCAACCCTCCTCAACCTCTCACAACTTTACTTCCCACCCATTGGTATGCTCCAACCGTGGTCAACCCCCTTAACAATCATATCCCCACTTATCATTTACCACAATACCTACCCAACTTTGAATGAACACATCAGTCCCTATTGCGTCACTGTAGCCTAATGCAACAATCTCACCCATGACACATTTTTAATTCCTTACCATAGTTTCCCCAACCATCTTCACACCCCACAGTTTATCAACCACCTTTATCAAACGATTTCCCTAAATAACAAACAACACAATCCACAAATGTATCATTCGCCTTAATCCAAACTACATTTCAAACCAAAAAACCAATCCAAGCTCAACCCACCAACAAATCGATGAATCCAGTCCATGCCTTATGATCATTTGTCTAGTATAGAGGATGTTTTACCTTGGCACCCAAGGGAATACATTATCCTATGCATAAATCTTTAGAAGCGAACCAATTTAATCCATTGGTTCACTAAACCTTACTACTCATTGGAAAATTCCCCTATTTTTACTAAGCTCAATAGCAAGTAATTCCCGAAAAGAATCTTCGTGCATTTTAAACACACATGTTTTTCTTATTAACATGGATTCCACGATCTACTGCTTTGCACTTTTCCTCCCCCTGTCCTCGGCCGATCCTAGTTGTAATGGTGGCAACCATATCCTCAACATTCCCTATTCTCTTTCACCTATCTTGTAAAAACTATTCTTAAAAATTTTCCAATCAAACATTGCATTTAAAAATGAACTATGCTGAACCTGATAAACACCCAATCCGCAGTTTGAATGGACAATCCCCATTGTTGAAAATTTTTGCACTATGCCATAGTGTTTAACCAACTTCCTATCCTCCACTCTTCCCCCAAACCAACATCCTCAAACTCTTGCTCACATTCAATGTGAGAAACGTATATAATCCACCCTTGAAAATCTAATCATTTCTAACCTTTGATGAAGCGTTTCACATGGCTATAACCCTTGAAACCTTTACCATTGACGGTCATCTTAAACCTCAGATCGACCAAACCTAAGTTGAATCTACTAAAACTAAACCAAAATCGAAACATAACAACACATTAAAGTGTGGCCAATTCCCATGGTTAGTAATCTCTCATCCACATCTAAAACCATCCAGCACATGGCCTCAACAACGATCCCCTCACCAACAATCCAACTATAACCCTTAATTAATCATATAGCTCCGTATTGACAAGTTGATTGGCTGTAAACTCCAGCGACTTCCTCCCATATGACCTATGGACAAGTCGCAAGCAAGCCGTATTTGTATCATAAAGCCGCCACTATGTAACTATCACAAGTCCCCAAGTCATACCATTGGAGCTGTCGTTCCTTCAAAATCTTATGCCACAACTTAGAAATTCAAGGGTATATCCTAACTAGCTAGTTTTTTTTTAGAGTATAATTTACCTTTCGTCATGTGTCACTCTAGGTACCTTTTAATTTAACTGTTCTGTTTTACAAAGTAATATCCTCAGCCCACTTTATAGTGTGTGTATATGTCTTTTATCTTATTTAGATATTAAGAGATTATTAGTTTTTAGGTTAGTTTATTTTCCTGATCTATGGGGTAATTGACTAAGATCCTTTGATGTCTAGTTCTCTCCTAAATCTTGCTAACTAGTTTTCCTCTTTGATTATAGTTCTTTCCTTGATTTATGCAATTTGAAGCTACCGACCTTGACTGGGTCTTATATGTTTTCCTCCTATAGAAGAAAGATCCATCTCATTGTATTTCAAGTGTTTTCCATAAGAATATAATATATTGTTTGCTCATTTAATTTACCAAAGGTTTTAATGTCAAGAGTATTCGGATAGAAGTATTTGCATCTTACTAATATCATGGTGTTTTATTAGCATATGTGGTTCTTGGTTTTTGGTACGATCTGGTTAACTCATTCCTTTTAACGCTCCCAACATTCATCTAGGAAGCCTAACCCCTTGACAGATACACAACCTTTCCCTAAACTACCAACAATCAAGCCACATATTTGCATATCAACTTCAAATGCTTCATGATTGACAAAGCCGTCAATGAAGAGTCCATATTATCCGCCGAATCCATATGATGTTGCTACCTGTTAGCAGTATGCCCACTCCTTAAAATTCAACCTGTCCACATCCACAACTAACACACCTATGTAAAAATTTTTACTACTTGTCCAAACTACACCTTCCTTCTAACCCCCTTACCCACAAATTGGATCAAATTTGACTATACAGCTACTTTAATCCACTTAATCATGCCCAATCCACCACATTAGATTCATCTTTAGCACCTATTTCACCCCATTGTATCCAAAAATATCTATACCATCTCTCACATCTATGCCTTCACCTGTATATACATCAAACACACCTATTACTAGACCTACATCACTCATCTCTACAACCATCCCAACTAAAACTTATTTATATAAAATTTACCTTTACAACCCCACCTCTGACATTAAACACATTAGCAAACACATCATTCTTACCCCTTGAAACATTTATGAAGCAACCGGTCCCACCTACTTCTACACCCGATAATACTCCTTCATTTTATGCATTACCTATAATGGTTACTCCATCAGTTACCACATCCCCTTTAGTATATTTGACTAACTTATCTACATCCATTCCACCTTCACCCATTATATCATCCTTAGAGTTAATTCTAGTTCCTGCTTCTGCACTTTCTTTCATACCAACCACACCAATTACCCTAACCACTTCCACATCGGCTTCAAGTATACATACGAATTCATCCACATCTCATGTTCCCCAACCCATCATATTAAACCCCTCATCAAACATGCCCATCACCACAACAGTCACATCTACAAATATCCTAAATATGAATACATCCCTATCTATCCCAACTACCCCCACATATATCATATCAAGAAATCCACTTATCCCTACCTTGAAATCTTTACTTATATCCTTGCCCATGGCCACATCACCCGGTCTATCCCAATACTTTTCACTTAATCATTCTATTAGAATGACAAAATCTTCTTGATCTGCAACCCTATCAAAGATACCCTTTGAAACATCTATTGAAAAAACACTTCCACCTAAGTCAAATACAAATGGTTTGCATTCTCCAAAATTAACTTTTTTCATGCCAAAACCTAAACAATCCACATCTCACATAAATCTCATTAATCACATCATACAAACACCTATTTCTCCATTAATATCCTCTTCTTGTTCTAAGAAATTTTCTCCATCAATATCCACACCACCACTATTAGAAACTCTAGTTGAGATTATTATCATCCCTGCTAAGGGTAAATATCCTCGATCAAAGTCTAAAATCTCATGGCAAACATCCCCAAAATTCCCCTGTGCATCCTCATAAACATTCAAATTTTAACTCTTTTCAACAATACAATGCCACAACATCTATTTTAGGATTATTCCCTCCATCTACGACATCTCACAATGATAAATTTATAGCCAAACAATCTAATCTTTCAATCAAATTTGATTTTTTTTCCAAGACATAGAATATACCCATTCAATTTACATCCTCACCTAAATCCCAATCTAGACAATACAATCCTTCAACCAAAATATATTAGTCTTCCAGAACACATAATTTACCCATCCAATCTACATTCAAATCCGAAGCCAAAACATCATGATAAAAATAATGATAATTATCTTCCTCATGAAAATTTGATTGGGTCCTACGCAGACATTTTTTGACATTTAGTTTGAATATCTACCATCACACTTCCTCCCATTAAAGATTTGAATCCCCATAGTATAAATCCATCATGGTTCAATCCCAATCGCATTTGCACTGACCATCGCACCCCAAGCCATGACATTGAATATTGTAAGGACTTTCAAATAATCATCTGTAACCTCACTAAGAAAGATGATTTCCACATTTAGGGGGAATATCCTTCTCCATATACATCTAATCCAATTCATATCCCATCCATCAGGTTTCCCATGATTATTTCATCCACATCATCCCTTAACATCCCTCCTGCACATGACATTCCTCTTAAGGAATGTCCTTCATTATTCATCAATAATACTTATCTTACCAAGCACACTTGTGGTCTCCGACCATTTATCCCATCCAAATATAAAACAATATCATCTAAACTCTTTCAACATCCTTTAACTACTCCACATTTAATTCATTGGGGGAACAACCTTCCCTCGCCCTTGAGAATATCATCTGTACAACTCCCTTGACACTAGAGGACTTCTCTCCTTGACATTTTTTTATTTACCTCCTCCAAATTCATCCAATTTTAACTAATTCTATCAAAATATTCATCTCATTCTAAGTCTACCGTTGTGGCCATGTTTTTCCTTCTGTGAGGGACCATTTTTTTATTTGTTTATCAAATTCCACCATTGTGGCCATATTTTTGTCTCTTTTGGGGCACCATCTGTTTCATCAAGTCCATATTTGTTGCCATTTTTGTCCTACCATATTTGTGCCTCTCTTAGGCATCATTTATTTTCATCCAAATCCACTGTTGTGGTCATATTTTTTCTTCCTTAGGGATATAGTTTTATTTCCTTCTTTTCTATCACATCTAATCCTTTGTAAGTTATCATCTCATCCTATCGCAACTTCATTATCTTCCCTCCCTTAGTGGTAAACTAGAGACAAAACCCCTTAATGCATTACACTTGTGACCGGTCTACTATTAACATATCTACCAATGAGCACTTAGTCATATCCTTATATCACTCCTCCACCATTATCCCATTACGTATATCATGGTAATGATATGAATTATGTGGTATACCATCACTGTTTTGATCTGACCTTGAATATGAGTACGACGGCTCTACTCATAGCATATTCATTATGGATAAGTTATCCCATTTGGTGAGAACTCCACAATAATTACATCCATCACCCTCTCACCCTCTCATTATGACTAGGGGACTTCTCTCCTTGACATTTTTTATTTACCTCCTCCAAATTCATCCAATTTGAACTAATTCCATCCAAATCTTCATCTCATTCTAAGTCCACCATTGTGGCCATGTTTTTCCTTCTGTGAGGGACCATTTTTTTATTTGTTTATCAAATTCCACCATTGTGGCCATATTTTTGTCTCTTTTGGGGCACCATCTGTTTCATCAAGTCCATATTTGTTTCCATTTTTGTCCTACCATATTTGTGCCTCTCTTGGGGCATCATTTATTTTCAATCCAAATCCACTGTTGTGGTCATATTTTTTCTTCCTTAGGGATATAGTTTTATTTCCTTCTTTTCTATCACATCTAATCCTTTGTAAGTTCCTATTGCAACTTCATTATCTTCCCTCCCTTAGTGGTAAACCAGAGACAAAACCTCTTAATGCATTATTATGACCAGTCTACTGTTAGCATATCTACCAATGAGCACTTAGTCATATCCTTAGATCACTCCTCCACCATTATCCCCTTTCGTCTATCATGGTAATGATATGAATTATGTGATCTACCATCACTGTTTTGATATGACCTTGAATATGAGTACCACGGCTCTACTCATAGCATATTCATTATGGATAAGTTATCCCATTTGGTGAGAACTCCACAATCATTACATCCATCACCCTCTCACCCTCTCATTATGACTAGGGGACTTCTCTACTTGACATTTTTTATTTACCTCCTCCAAATTGATCCAATTTGAACTAATTCCATCCAAATCTTCATCTCATTCTAAGTCCACCATTGTGGCCATGTTTTTCCTTCTGTGAGGGACCATTTTTTTATTTGTTTATCAAATTCCACCATTGTGGCCATATTTTTGTCTCTTTTGGGGGCACCATCTGTTTCATCAAGTCCATATTTGTTTCCATTTTTGTCCTACCATATTTGTGCCTCTCTTGGGGCATCATTTATTTTCATCCAAATCCACTGTTGTGGTCATATTTTTTCTTCCTTAGGGATATAGATTTATTTCCTACTTTTCTATCACATCTAATCCTTTGTAAGTTATCATCTCATCCTATCGCAACTTCATTATCTTCCCTCCCTTAGTGGTAAACTAGAGACAAAACCTATTAATGCATTATTATGACCAGTCTACTATTAGCATATCTACCAATGAGCACTTAGTCATATCCTTAGATCACTCCTCCACCATTATCCCCTATTCGTCTATCATGGTAATGATATGAATTATGTGATCTACCATCACTGTTTTGATATGACCTTGAATATGAGTACCCACGGCTCTACTCATAGCATATTCATTATGGATAAGTTATCCCATTTGGTGAGAACTCCACAATTATTACATCCATCACCCTCTCACCCTCTCATTATGACTAGGGGACTTCTCTCCTTGACATTTTTTATTTATCTCATCCAAATTCATCAAATCCAAATTAATTCTATCCAAATCTTCATCTCATTCTAAGTCCACCATTGTGGCCATGTTTTTTCCTTCTGTGAGGGACCATTTTTTTATTTGTTTATCAAATTCCACCATTGTGGCCATATTTTTGTCTCTTTTGGGGCACCATCTGTTTCATCAAGTCCATATTTGTTTCCATTTTTGTCCTACCATATTTGTGCCTCTCTTGGGGCATCATTTATTTTCATCCAAATCCACTGTTGTGGTCATCTTTTTTCTTCCTTAGGGATATAGTTTTATTTCCTGCTTTTCTATCACATCTAATGCATTATTATGACCAGTCTACTGTTATCATATCTACCAATGAGCACTTAGTCATATCTTTAGATCACTCCTCCACCATTAGCCCCTTTCGTCTATCATGGTAATGATATGAATTATGTGATCTACCATCACTGTTTTGATATGACCTTGAATATGAGTACCACGGCTCTACTCATAGCATATTCATTATGGATAAGTTATCCCATTTGGTGAGAACTCCACAATCATTACATCCATCACCCTCTCACCCTCTCATTATGACTAGGGGACTTCTCTCCTTGACATTTTTTTATTTACCTCCTCCAAATTCATCCAATTTGAACTAATTCCATCCAAATCTTCATCTCATTCTAAGTCCACCATTGTGGCCATGTTTTTTCCTTCTGTGAGGGACAATTTTTTTATTTGTTTATCAAATTCTATCATTGTGGCCATATTTTTGTCTCTTTTGGGGCACCATCTGTTTCATCAAGTCCATATTTGTTTCCATTTTTGTCCTACCATATTTGTGCCTCTCTTTGGGGCATCATTTATTTTCATCCAAATCCACTGTTGTGGTCATATTTTTTCTTCCTTAGGGATATAGTTTTTATTTCCTGCTTTTCTATCACATCTAATGCATTATTATGACCAGTCTACTATTAGCATATCTACCAATGAGCACTTATTGATATCTTTAGATCACTCCTCCACCATTAGCCCCTTTCGTCTATCATGGTAATGATATGAATTATGTGGTCTTGAATATGAGTACCATGACTTTACTCATAGCATATTCATTATGGATAAGTTCTCCCATTTGGTGTGAAATCTACAATCATTACATCCATCACCCTCTCACCCTCTCATTATGACTAGGGGACTTCTCTCCTTGACATTTTTTTATTTACCTCCTCCAAATTCATCCAATTTGAACTAATTCCATCCAAATCTTCATCTCATTCTAAGTCCACCATTGTGGCCATGTTTTTCCTTCTGTGAGGGACCATTTTTTTATTTGTTTATCAAATTCCACCATTGTGGCCATATTTTTGTCTCTTTTGGGGCACCATCTGTTTCATCAAGTCCATATTTGTTGCCATTTTTGTCCTACCATATTTGTGCCTCTCTTAGGCATCATTTATTTTCATCCAAATCCACTGTTGTGGTCATATTTTTTCTTCCTTAGGGATATAGTTTTATTTCCTTCTTTTCTATCACATCTAATCCTTTGTAAGTTCCTATTGCAACTTCATTATCTTCCCTCCCTTAGTGGTAAACTAGAGACAAAACCCCTTAATGCATTACACTTGTGACCGGTCTACTATTAACATATCTACCAATGAGCACTTAGTCATATCCTTAGATCACTCCTCCACCATTATCCCCTTTCGTCTATCATGGTAATGATATGAATTATGTGATCTACCATCACTGTTTTGATATGACCTTGAATATGAGTACCACGACTCTACTCATAACATATTCATTTGGTAAGTTTCTCCCATTTGGTAAGAACTCGCTCCACATTAATTAACCTCATCACCCTCCTCATTCTCCTATTGTAGTCATGTAAATGGTCCAGGTGTGTGTCTCTTGTACTTCATCAACCCCTCCTAAGTGGTAGACTTAGCTACTCCCACTCTTTCTCCCCCTGAAGCTAAATTCATGCATGCAAAAGAAAAATCAAAGTTATCAAAATAGACCTGCTCCCTCAAGGAAAACTGTTCGGAAAACAAAAGAAAAAAAAACCATCACTCAGTAAAATGAAAAAATCACACAAGAAATGGGAGAACCAATCCCTTGAAGACGACTATCATATATTATTATTCTTGTCATCCATATTATGTATAAAGTAGACCATACCATCGAATGATGACTACTCTTTATTATGGAATTTGGAATGTTTCCCACTTTGATCAACCTTCCTTTATCAACATTGTGAGAAACCTTCCTGCATTAATCAAATTTATTCTATTGTTCTTTCCCTTTCCTAGAGCTAGGACATATTTATAGGAATAACCACCTATGGAGATCCCTCTTCCCACGTACAAGTTACATCTCTAATCCCTTAATCGTGTTGGTATTATCTTTATGAAAATATTTCATTCATATTCCTCTCATGGTTTTTGGTATAACTAACTATCATTGGTTATGTATTAACACCTGTTATTGGCTGCAAGTGTAATGCCTTGATTGGTAACCTTTCTAGTTTATATCCAATCTGGTTCAAAGCATGGTTTCCCTGTATCCTCCTTACTATGCTTATGTGTCATCTTTTATCAAAATCACATCAAATTTAAAACTATGAATTCTATATCTATCCATAATATGCATGAATACTCTCACAAATACAATTTTTAGTTTGTGAATTCTACTTGATCTCTGTTGCAGTTTGCGATTCCTACTTGAGGATCCTTCTCAAGGAGAGTTCGTTATCCTACAACTTCTTATCCCCAAACATGTTCAACAATGTCTTTGATCCATATCTCTTTTCTCCTCATTTCCACTCATCACTACTTATCCCCACATCATCCTTTTCACCTTTTTGTCTCCTCTCACTACTTTGTGTGTCTTCATTTCATTTCCTCTTGGCTTTTCACATTTCCTCTTCTGCATCAAATTTTGGTATCATCACTCCCACCATGTGGGCATCCCAAATAAGGTTTTCCCTTAAAATATCCATCTAAATTACATATATTCCTTAATCCATTCATACCATATACCTTTGTGTGATGCCCGTTAAAAAACAACCCACTTGAGACCCAAGAAACAACCTAGGGTTAGTTAGAAAATTATGGAATAATTATTTTTTTATTAGAAGGGTCCACAACAAGTTGTTAAGACAACAATTGACTCTATTCGGTTCAGTACCAATTCTAAAATTACTAATCATATTTTTCCCTTCATTAACAATATCAAGTTCACATGGTTCAAATTTTAGGGTTAGAAGTTTACAGTAGATTCAGGGAGACACCTTACCCCCATGCCCCACTCTCTAACAGGCTCAAAGTTTCAAATTGAATTTTCTAATACTTAATGTATTCAAAATTTCCCTAAATAATTCCCATTGGATAGGAAATTTTCTCACCTTTCTGGTGATATAAAGAATTCCTCCTAACTCCTTCAGAAACTCAAGATATGGGGAAGCGGACTTTGGAGGTAAAAATTTCCCCAAGGGGACACGTGGCGAGTGGAGAAGAAAACCCCTTTAATGGGTTGGCGGGTCATGGGGTGGCATTAGCTATTTTTTTCTTGTGCAGGAGAAATTTCCTAGTTTTTCCCACACCTCTGCGGGTCCTCCAAGGACATGTGGCAGCCTTTGAGTTGTTGTCGGGGAAAAAGGGAAGGGCGGAGCAACAGAGAATTTGGGGCATTTTCGCCAAAGGGGAGAAAACAAATAAACAATGCCCACACATCCGTGGGTCTACCAGGGACAAGTGGCACTCCACAATTCACCGTGGGGAGAAGAGAGAGGGATATGCGTGGCGGCGGGGTTTTTGGAACAACAATGCCAAAGGGGAGAAAGGGAAAAATTAGGCATGCGGGTCCGCGCATCTACAGAGGAGAAAATCCCAAGGCGAGGGCGGGGGTGCGGGGCCGCAGAAAGTTTAAGGATTTTTTTCCAAAAAAAAAAACTTCAAAATATAAAGTTTGCAAAGGTTCCACCCCTCCGCCGTGCCACGTGGTTTCCTGTGATAGGCCGTGGGCCGGCGGGGCAGAATGGAAATTTTTTCCAAATTTTTCAAAAGGTCAAAGGGCAAAAGAAAATGCCACGTCCCCACCGTTGCCCTGTGAGGGCATGTGGCAGCCTCTGATTGGCTATGGGCCATTGGAGGAAACTTCACAAATTTTTGCGAGCCAAAATTTTTCAAAAAATTTTCTAAGGATTTTTTTAATGGGAATTTTTCGGGCCGCGGGCCCATCAAGGAAAATTTTCCCAAATTTTCCCACCAAGGCAGAAAAAATTCAAGGTGTCATAACTTTAGCTAGAAAGCTCAGTTTTGGGAAAACAATGAATTTTTGGAAATATATCCATGCCATCTTTGCACATGAAACATAAATTTTACTTTTTGGTAAGGTTTAAGGGGTTAGTTTTGCAAAAAGGATCTGCAGGATTTTAAAAAGCCAACTGGTAATTTCCAACTTTCAAATTTGATTAAATTGGATGTCCTCCACTCAACATGCCAAACAAACATGGAGGATTGATCTAGGAAGGATTTAAAGTGTTTTAGGAAGGTAAATTTTGTTCAATTGATTTCAATTTGTAATTTTCCAACAGTTGATAGAAAAAGACTGTGAGAAGGATTTGGCTTGAATTTGCAATGTTTAAACTTGTTTTCTTAAGTGTTCTTTGTCAATTGAGTTCCTTAATATCTTAACATGCTAAATTATATCAATTCCAAGTTTATTATTAAGTGCAATTCAGAACTGTACATTTTTATTAAAATTAATTGCCAGTTTTAAGTTTGTAACAGAAATCCCATTTCTAGATTTTTTTTTTATCAAATTCATCCTTCAAATGTGGCATTTCAATCCTAAACTAGTCCAATACATTTAGTTGTTTATAAACAAACCATTTCAAAGCTAAATTGCAAATATGATTTCCACTTAAATATATTTCAAAAAGGAAACAATGCAATATAATTCCCTCATACATATTTCTTCTTCTTTCAATTTTCAAAACAGAGATTCCAATCACAATTTGATATTTCCAACGTCATCACAACAATGAAAAAGAGAGATGAACTTGAAATTAGTTATGAATCCAAAAAGAAATACATCTTTCCATGTTTTGGGTGCAAATAACACATTTCTAATTCTTTCTTTCCAAAAACCAGAACATAATAGACATGTCTTTCACAATTAAAATATTTAACTTCATAATCAAATTACATACAACTTTCTTCTCAAAATACATATTACAATTTCATCCACTTCAAGTGGTAAAGGTTGCAAATGACTGTATTTTCACAAGGGACTTTTAAACTGTATTTTTCCTTAGCTTCAGGAAAGCAACATGCACATTTTCTCTTTCTCCAAGTTGATCACAACAAAATAGGGGGAAAGACAACGCTCTCCACCTAACTAAGACATCCAATGAAAGTAGAAGCCTTCCTTCATTATTGGCCTCCGAACCCCAACCAAAATACAATAAGAGATGCAATTCAACCCATGGCAAAAACTGGCTTCCAAAACACACAACATTATTTCAAACATGCACATTTTAATATAAAACATAGTTTAATATAAAATAGCAGTTCACAACTGCAATTAAAAACATTCCAATCAAAACTCAAGATTGATCATGCAAGCCAAAGGAGCAAGGTCTATGGGGGAAGCTACTTATGCCTCCCAATTGGGAATTGGGCATCCACCAAAACCAACCACCAATAAATTTCACCACACATATCCTTATGCCCCCCACAAATCCCTCCTTATGCCCCCCCACAAATTTCCTTATGGCCCCCACAAAGTAAGAAATGCAAGCTATTTCTTTTCCATGGTGGATCCCAAACCCAAACTCCCTCCACAAAATTTGATGCCAATGGCATTTCCTTATGCCCCCCCACATGGATTCCCCATAGCCTTATCCTACACCTTCCCTAAGGCAGTCTACCCAACCAGCCAACAAGTAAAATTAAACATGCACCATTCACACAACATAGCAGGATAATAACAAATAAAAAGAGAGTTAAATTCCTACCTCTCCATGGTTACTTTGCTTCCAAACAACAAGCTTTCCAAGACAATAGCATAGTTGCAAATATAAATCCCAAGTATGAAGATATCTCCAAATTCCTCCACAATCCACAAGAGCTCCAAAACAGCAAAAATGCGCTCCCAAGGAAGAATGCAAAAAGGTTCAACAACCCAAAACAAGCAAGGAATTTGAATTATATAGAAGAGGGAAGAAGAGAGAATGATGTGGATCCATCTAGGATGCCACATCACACATCCTCAAATTCAAACACAAGAGACAAAATCCATTCTCCCAAGCAAAATAAAGAGGTGGGTGAAAAATGACAAGTTACTTGCACACTCTGAAAAGGCCACACCTCAAGGGACAAAAAAATAAATAAAATGTAAGAAAGTGTAATTTAAAACATGCAACATGGCTTAATAAAATGCATTATAAAATTCACAATCACTTCTCCAACCATAAGTATGGTTGGTAAATTAAATTTAGAGGCATGGGACAAGTTTTACTTGTCCCACAAGCCTCCAAAAACAACCCTCAAGGACAAATTCGAATTTGTCATGGAGGTGGAGTATTTCATACTCCAAAACTGACTTACATAGGCTCTTACACAACTTACACATCCCTTACAAATTTAATACAAACAACCAACAACTTCCATTATTACTTTCCCATATCCCTATCTAAGTTATTTAAATTTTAATCATATGATTCTCACATTAATTCTCCACAACATAATTAAATAAAGGAACACATCACTAATAAAATACATACAATTTACCCTCTATTATTCATTATTATGGCTGACAGTTTAAGCAGATCTATTTCCAAAGCTATTTGCATTGGCACGCTAAAAGGCTTTCCTCAAAATTCTGGCAATTAGATCTCCTCACACCAACAGTTTGCTGATGACACTCTGCTTCTCCTGATGGCCTCAATCATTGAGGCAAAGGCTATCAAAACTGTCCTTAGATTTTATGAGGAAGCCTCGGGACAAAAAGTTAATTTTGACAAAATCTCTATTTATTTCTTCAATACTCCTTTGGAAAGGCAAAGAAATATTGCTAATATTATAGGATACACTATTAATTCTCTTCCAGCTACTTACTTAGGTTTAGCTTTAAGTACTGGCAAGATTTTTGTGGAGGTCTGGAATGATCTTATTAAGAGATTTCAAAGAAAATTGGCTGGCTGGAAAGGAGCTGTACTTTCAAGTGCCTATTGGTTAAAAGCACGCTCCAAAACTTACCTATTTACATCATGTCAATGTTCAGCATACCAGCAACAGTGATGAATAGTATTGAAAAGATTCAAAAGCACTTTTTATGGCACGGTACTGAGGACAGATTCAGATATCATCTTGTGGCTTGGGAGCAGGTATGTAAACCTAAGAGACTTGGGGGGTTAGACATCAAAGATATCAAACATATGAGTGCTGGCCTTATTGCAAAGTTAGGTTGGAGGATTATAAAAGAGCACAAACCTTGGACAGAGTTGGTTAAGATCAAATATCTTTCAAACCAAAACAAGATTTCCTTCATTTATGATCAGTCTCTTCCGAGTGGTTCTATTTTCTGGAACAACCTTCTTCACAGTAGACACATTCTTTCTCAGGGGTGTAGCTGGAAGCTTGGGGATGGGCAAAACATTAACTTTTGGATAGATAAGTGGACTGATTCTAACTGGATTTCTGCTTATGATCACATTAAAGACAACTTAATTACAAAGTATGGGCACAAAATCCAGGGATACATTGAGAGGGATGGAAACAAAAGAAAATGGAAACAACTAAAAGTGGAGAATGATAATGTATAGGCTGATGTTTCATCTTTACAGAATAAAATTTCTCTAATCCATATTAGTAATCAAAATCTTAAGGATGAACTCATCTGGAAAGATTCTTTTGATGGGGAATACTCTGTTAAATCAGGATATAATTCTTTCTTTGTATCTATTGAAAGTGAAATTAAGTGGCACAAGCTGTGGATGCCTGAGTTAACCCCTAGAGTGAAATTATTTTGGTGGCTAATCATTAATGGCAAGATCCTAACTAATGACAACCTCATCAAGAAGGGATTCATCATGCCGAATAGATGTTGCATGTGTCAGAAAGAGGTAGAAGATATAAAGAATTTATTCCTCCATTGTGAGTATGCTTCCAAAATTTGGTAGCTTGTTTTTGAAAAGTTTAATCAGAGATGGATTTTTTCCCTTACCTATCTTCAGGCCTGGGAATAATGGGACTCTCCGTTTAAGCATTGTGTGGTGAAAAGATTGTGGTAACTCATTTTATCCCACACTATGTGGAGAGTTTGGAAGGATCGTAATGATAACATTTTCAGAAACAATAGAAAGGCATGTAAAAAAGTCTACAAGGAAATTATCATTGTTGTGCAAGATAACATTACTAGATTTAAACCTCCTAAAAATAGGCTTTACCCTGAGAAGGAAGAATACATCCTGACTGATTGAAATATTGACACTGCCTTCAATAAGAATAACAATGGTATAGATAGAAACACAGTCCGATGGATTAAGCCTCCCATTGGTTGGTACAAGTTAAATTTTGATGGGGCCTCAAAAGGCAATCCGGGGGACTCTGGAGGAGGGGGAGTCATCAGAGATCAAAGAGGCTATTTTGTTGCTGCTTTTTCTGGGAGAATGGGCAGGCAGACTAATCATTACTCTGAAGCCCTGGCGGCTCTTTGGGGTATAAGACTTACCAGAGATTGTAATATCCTGAATATTATAATTGAGGGTGATTCTCTGAATATCATCAATATATTAAACAAAAAGCAACACCCCAGCTGGTCAATCAGAGATTTCATTGGGGAAGTTATTGATATATGCAAGAGCTTTGAAAATGTTAAAATCACCCACACCTATCGGGAAGGAAATAGGGTCGCAGATAGTTTGGAAAACCTTGGTGTTACTAATACCTTTCAAACTTGGCTTAGGGGGGATGTTCTGCCCACTCAAATCAATAAATCCATAATCAATGATCTACATGGCCAAGAAAATCAGCACTAACGGCTGTAATATGGATGCTAATGTGCGGATACTCAAGTACAATATGATGAAATCACATAAGATATAGATGATTGATGTAATATGTGCGAGATGGACTGTCATCATTTCTAGGCATAGGAGGAAAGCTGAGGAGCGGGGAAATAATTACAAGTATGGTATAATAATTAAACCCGCTTTCAAGGAAAGGAAAGATTCAAAAACCAACATCAAAGCTCTGCCTGTCCCCCATAGTGATAGAATTTTTACCGTTGAGAACAAGAAAAGAAACAGTGGAAACATGGGGGGTCCGCCTTGCAAAACTGAACCGACCCACAATCCGGTGTGGAAAGAGGATACGGTGCTTTGGAAATACCTTCAAATCGGGGGTCTGTCTAATTTAATTGAAAGGATTCAAGGTTTTGACTAAGACATTTATATCAGATTCACCGAGGGATGGAAGAATCGGATTGTCAAATACAGTAACATGGAGATTGAGATCACAGAAGAGGTCATCACCCAGATCACAGGCCTTAGTTTGGAGGGCACCAAATTCTTCAATAAGAAGGTGGACAGGGAGGTGGAGACAAAGAAGTTCCTAGACGATGGGGGGAATCTTGAATTTTTGACTGCTGGCATCAAGGTGGCGTCGATTCCTGAGCCTTTTGCTGAGCTTTCTAGGATGGTTGTTAGGTATGTAACTCTTGAAGGAAGATTTGTGACTATACCTCAAAAACATTTGATATTTCTTAATCACTTTCGTAGAAATATCATCATCAGCTTCCCTCACTATTTGATAAAATCACTGGAGAAATCAATTAGGGAAGTTCAGAGCCACTCTAGGGCTGTCCCTTTGCACCAACGGCTTATCCTCCTGATCCATCACCACTGTTCTAGCTGCCCCCCCATGAATCCTACCCCACCCTCTTCCTCCATACCTCCACCTGCTCACACCGCTTCCACCCCCCTTACTGAAAAGGAAGATTGAAGCTGCTGCTTCTAGCAAGAAAAGCAAGAGCATAAAAGCTAAAATCTCTTCTTCTCAATGGGTCCTCAGGAGCCACAAAGACCTGGAACTTGCTGAGAACCTCCTGCATATTAGCAAACCGATGGAGGAACCCAAGGAGGAGGAATTGATGGACAGAGTGGATAGGTTAGAAAAGGAGATACAAGAGCTCAAAGGGACTATAAAAAATATGGAAAAAGCTAAGGGAAAAGGAATTCTTCAAAGTGATGATGAAGAGGGGGTTATTGCTGAAGTCTTGAAGAAGTTACAGTCTTTGGATGGCAGAATGGGGAATGCAAAAAGTCGTAATGACTGCATACTATCTGCCCTTAAAAGCATTTATAATTTCATTAAACAACATGTTCATAGTGTCTACAGTTTAAGTGGGATTAATGAAGACATTTGGGGCCCTAAAGAGAAAAGGGATATTGCAATTGCTCAGGCGGATATGAAAGACTCCTCTCAGGCCACTGCCATTGCCTTCTTCGTGTCGCTGCAGGCTATCAAGGCCAAGATTGACAGGGCTATCAAGTAACGTGTTGCTGTGTTGCTGTTTTTTGGCTGCAAAGTTGCTGTCATTTGGCGGTTCTGGAGCTACTTTTTGGCAGAGTTTTATATGTTGAATCTCTTTTGGTTGCTTTTTGATCTTTTCTGCTTCTTTTTGGATCATTGTTTGTTTGGATCCTTTCTTCACATGTATTGTCATATCTGGTTGATGAGCCCTCTTAGGTTTGCCATTTTGCCCTTCTCTGGGCTGTTTCTCTCACCTTTGCTATCTGGCTTTTGAGCCCTTTTGTATACAGGGTATAGGCCCTTCAAAACTATTTTCCCTTAATAAAAATAAAATAAAATACATAAAACAATAAATAAAATTTTTAACCACATTAATAAAATACACAAACCCATGGTCACATATAAAGGTGATCCCCCCATGGGAATCCCTAACAAAACAACACACATACACAAAACAAGTTGTCATGGTGACCGTGTCAAATTCACCTAGAATTCCATTGTGGTTGGTCTCCGATCCCCCGATGTTTTGTTGTGATGTTTTTAACCTGGAAAATACAAATACCTCCTTCGGCCTCATGGCCATATCAGTATATCCAATATGATATAAATAAAATCACAAAATGCATGCAATTGCAATATCCCTTTTCTCTTTCATATCAGTATATCCATCTTGCAATATCATATAACGGTTGTGATATTGCAATGTCTAAGTAAGTGAATCACAACAACATCGAAGTAACAACTACATCATTTGCATTTTTTAATCAACAACTATATCATCATCAATATAATACCCATATTCTAGATCAACTCATAATATCCAAATCACATGTCTGAACAACATCCATAAAACATCCATGTCAAATAATATATCATCATCCACATATAATGTGTCTCTAATAATCATCATGCATCATAATCAAATCAAGATCAACAATAATCCATGATCAATGTCTAACAACCTACTAAATCAAAACATAATAATGTCTATAATGAAATCACAATATCAAAATAGGTATTGAAAAGTGTCAAAGGGAAGTGGGAACTACACTTTGTTTCCTTTTTATCACCTTTTTATCACCTCCTTTCATCTCTTGTTCCATTCTGGTATACACAGCTCAGTATTTTCATCATTCTTCTTCTTCTTCAGCTTGGAAATCTTACTTAACTATTCCCATCACATGGTAATCTTACTTAAGAGTTTATCTTAAGATTGGTTTTCCATCTGAGCCTTCCACATCCCATCATAGTTGCCTCATCTTCTATCTCCTATCTCTCACCATAATCATCTACTCCAAACAACCATTCCACACATGTACCCAATACAATGTTGTCTACTTCCTTCAAGATGACTCACTACACATAGATCTCCCTCTTTCTAGTTAACCAAAATTTAATCTATTTTTGATGATGTTTATTGTAATGGTTTAATAGATTAATATGGTTGTGTTAAGGAGATTTGGACCATTATCTTTTTTGAGGAAGTTCCATGAGGTTAGGCGTTGGAATCATGGGGTTGGGAAAAAAGGGTAGCACTATCTCATATCTTCATCCATATTATTTTACACAAGGATCATCTCTCTATTAGTATTGGTAAGGTCAGCGTATGGTTGTTTGATGGGCCTTGTTGGAGAAATCTTATTATGCGGATGGGGCCTATTTTGTTTGTAATCAAGGTTGTATGTATATCATTTTCTTTGAGTAAGTGGGTCTTATTTCCTTTTGAATTTGGTTACCTCATTTACAAAATTATTTAGGAGGTTATTCATCTCATACGTCTCATTTACATGAGTATTGGGCATATATTCCAATGATTGGGCTACCATTGGCTAAGGATCATCCCCTAACATTGAGATTTCATTGTCATCTAGGATTTAGAGGCACTGATGAGTATTAGTGGATCTATATTTCCTACTTGGATAACATTTTTATCATTCAAGGATGGAAATAAAAAAATCATTTGGAAGGTATGATCCTCCTCCATTAACTAGATCTATAACAACTACGTCTGAGTTCAAATCCCTGAGATACTATGATAATGTAGAATCGGGAAGAAGGATTCTACCTAGATAGTCCCTTCATTTCCATTCCCTAGGTTAATTCCTAAATATCACTTTGCCCCTAGTCTAAATATATCTCCCAGTGTGTTCCCTACCGATCATTATTGGTGGATTTAAGCTACCCCACAAGTCCATAAGCTGATCATTCTCTCTGTCTAAGAATTACATCTCTAATTTATCTCGCAAAATCATCCCATCTTCCAGTTATAGAGTATAGACACAAAATCACACACTTGGGTACATTATCATAGGTCCTAATCGCTATTTACTCACTCATTCATACTGATTCCTAAGTAATAAAACTAGTAATTGACATTTATCTCTCATATGATATGTCGAGATTCCTGAAGATCCTCCAAGGTTGATCTGTAGCTAGTTACTTATGTTGCTCAAAATTCCTTATTCAACAATGATAGCAAAGTTCTTGAACTGCATATGCACAAATCTGACATATTTTTCTCCAATAATAATCTAGAAATTTATGAGCCTAGAAATATAAAAATAAATGTCTAAAGTCTTCTTAACCATGATACCAAACTCTGTATTTCTTACTTCCCCATCGATAACTAAACTCATCAAAGTTTTCAAAAATTACATTTATCATCTCACCTTATCCACATGCAGAGAAAAAGAAGTCAGTTAAATACTATATAAAATGGGCTATTTCTTGGGCTCATCATCCCCCCAGTGCCTTCAATTCTCATGCATGTCCTCTATGCACTCTCATTATGTATTTCTTCTTCTAAAGGACAAGTTCTTGTGTGGATCACCCTCCTTCAGGCCATTCGTCTGTAAATAAATCTTTTTCATTGATTCATAATTTCAGGTTATTGCTCAGTGGAGGTTTTCTTGTATTATCCTTTCCTGATAGATTTTAGCATAGGTTCTTTTGTGGATCATCTTCCTCCTACTACTCATTCATTTCTTTTCCTCATTTATCTTTGTCCCTCTATTCCATGCCCTTTTGAGATTCACGTTTGGCCTTGCGTTAAATCTTCTCATAATCTATGCATACTCATGTTTATTTGTTTCCACTCTCAAGTCAGGTTCTTGTGTAGAGAGCATCCTATCCTCATCGCTATACATTTTTTTTATTTTTTCTGAAAAATAAAATTCTACTTTTGTTTCGACTACCTTCTCTCTCCCTTTTTTTATAAAATGATTTCTCATAGAGAAAGGATTCTACATGTTGTCTATCTCGTTGGTTTTGAAATTGCTTCCATATTGCAAAATCTCTCTGTCATCATCAAAATCTATATCTCTCATTTTCATGGCCAATTACTCTCTTCTCTTTCCCTTTTCCTCATCCTAAATGCTCATGCACCCTGTGATGTAAAAGTGGAATCGTATGTCCAATAACAAAACTTTTTACTTTGTAAATTTAGAAATAAAATAAAAAAGTAAAATACCTCTGGTATAATTCAATTTCTATTGCCTCTTCCATGTCAAAAAGTGAGAAATATCTGGGAAAAGTGATGATAAATCTTGTCAGTTTCAATGTCTATCCCTGAGAAACAAGAGCATCGAAAGAACAACTCAAATATTTTATTGATCCTATTCTGGATCAAAGTCACCATTTGTTCTGTTTCGCAACTTTTCTATTTTCTCTAGGCCTTTTTCGCCTTGATCATCTAACATTTATTATGGTCCTTCTAATCAAGGATATTTTTCTCAGTACCTCATCTTTCGCTTCAGCAAGTAATCACATTTCAAACTCAAGACTCACCAACAATGGCCTGATGGTTTCTTCTTCTTATTATACCTCATCCCCTTTACCCTCTTTCATTTTTTTTCTTCTCCTCCACCATGTCTGCTCTACTCCATTCAATGTCCTCTTCCTATTCTCTATGAAATTTATCCCTTATCCTTTTGGGAATGGGGCATCTCTTCCATTCTTGTCAACCCTCTTAGAGAGGCATAACCATCTACATCCCTCATCCCATATTCATTTGACATTTTTTTCTTGTAGGATACCATAACAACCATCACCTATCTGATCTTATTCTCTTCCATGAATGTTTTCTCTATTTTTGTTTCGTCGCAAAAGTAGCTTGACTTCTTATCCTACTTGCCAAAGAAGTGAGACTGCTTTCTCTTTTCTTCACCTACTAATTTGTCTTCACTTATGAATATTTCCTATGAAACATGTTTATCACAATTTCAGGGCATTTTATCTCACAATTCTATCATATTTTCTCATCATGTCCACATTTATGATTACACTCATTCCCCTTGGGGCATTTTTTATTTACATATCCACATTTTATATTAAGCCCTATGCCGGGGCATAATTATTTTCATCCTCATCCCTTTTACGAATACATGATTTTTCACTTGATTCCTCGTGTATGAAGGATGTCGCACACTCTTCACATTTAGTTGCACATATTTTGATGTTTACCTATATGATCCATTGGTCATCATGGTTTACATCCATATTGTAGTGTTCTCCACCCACTCACTGGTCCGTAGAATGTTGTCTCCCATCTCCATTGAAACCACACTTATCCTTTACCGATGTGATATTGGAGTCACCACCATATTTTTCATTGTTATTGCGATCCTTTTTTGCATGGGGCATCTTTCGTTTCGTCATTTTTTTATCCATCCCTTTTATGGACACATGATTTCATCCAAACCTTTTTTTTTGTCTGATGGCTTCCTATCACAAACCACTCAACAAAAAGAGGCAAATGTAGACACAACATTTTGGTATTACCCCACATTTTATCTCCTTCATTAGGCTTATCCATGCGAATCCCATTTCCAACCAAACCTACATGTTTGATTAATAAATTAATCTCCTTTAATTATCTAAACGTCATTATGTGCTAATAATATATAAATATTCCAATTAAATCACATCACCCAACTCAATCAAATTGTGTCCCCCACCATCCAAATCATGAACCCACTCAATAAAATCAAATCTATTATCTCACATAATCACTCAAATCATGTCCCCCCACTCACTTGACCAGGGTTACTTAATAAAACCCCAGTTACTTGATAAACCATAACATAACCTCACCTCCAAGCTATAAATATGAATCTTCCTCCCCTCTTTCAAAGATATAGAAGAATAATATGAAATCTCTACATGTTTTGAAACTTGAAGTTTTTGAGAAGAAATAAAATGTTGAATTAAGTTTTGCAAGTGTGAGGTCAAGGAAAATATTTTCCATTGTTAGAAGTTAGGGGTGAGGAGTGCCAAAGAAATCTTTGACATTTTTCATCATCTTATCATCCTAATGCCCATTTAATCTCCATATAAAGCACCAACTAAGTCCCCTCATCATTCCAATTACTTGGCATTTTGTATTTCATTGTTTCTACATGCTATCTACTATTCACCATTTATTGCCATCTTTATAGACACGGGGATTGTCATCCTCCAAGGGATTTCATATCCTCTTGGAACCAAAATTGTCTGGGAAACCCCTGTATATTTTTATCTAATCACATTTGTTTCAGTTTTGTAGATATTATCACAAATCTATCTTCTTTATGCTCATAGATTCATATCCGCATATGAGGTCCTAGGCCCTCCATCATTTGAAGTTGTTGGTGGCTTCTAGTATCAGTATTAACCCATGTAAGAATGAGGTTTCATGTACAACACCTAGTTGCACTAGATTTGATATATGGTCAAAGTCAATTGATGATTCATTCACTGTGAATTGTAGAGCTCGTGTAGGTTGATAGGTGTTGAGTGGATATAATTATCTACAACACCATTCATCAACCCACTCTTTTGACTCACATTCATCCCAAAATGAATATAAACATGAAGAGAAAAACATGCCATTTTCCTTGTATAAATAGTCCATGAACCTGCATTTGAACTTCTAAAAGAGTAGAACTCACTAAATCCCATTAGTGTACAATTTTTTTCATATTTTACAAAATTAGCTTCTTCTACCAACCAAAAAAACCTACAAACTGCATAATTACTTGGACCCATTGTTGAGTTACACCATTCCATGATGGATTTTACATCAATCAACTTGGCACCATCTTTGTACTTTAATTCTTCTCTTGTTAGGGCTCTTTTAACACATGCTCATGCACCATCATGTTCTCCGTTTCCATGTCCGACCTTAGTGAAATTTGAAAAATGTTGAACACCACTTATCCTATGCATCATGCTCAACCAATAGAACATTCACACATTATTGAATTGTGATGTATAATTATCTGACCATATGATGTTTATGTTATTCAAATTTCCCTTGAATATCTTGAAACAACCTTGTATGAACTCTGATGAAGTACATAATCATCACTAATATAGAAATGGTACTCCCTCAAAATCTTTCTATCTCCCTCTGTACTATCGAGAGCATGAGTGAATACTATATGTACAAATATGGAAACTTGAATAGAGTTATAGTATTGCGATTGCACTTCATTTTGTGGTTGTAGAGTATAGTTATCTATAAAATCAACAACTGACACAATGGTACCAAGAGGAAATGTATCCTTGCATAACCTGAATTGGTCATCTAACCATCGAGCTCTGTGTGTATGTTGTGCATACTCATACACTATCTTCTCTCGAAATAGAGTCATAAAATTTGATACACTAATTTTTTTACTCACTAATTCACACCTCTTGGCTTCTTTACCATCTTTTTAAGTGTATGCCACTGATTTATATTTTCCAAAACTAACTAGTTCATTTCTAATTACATGTGTATTATTTGTGTGTATACATCTTTGTAAACGTTGCAAACCACCACAAATATCACAATATCCTTCTAAACATGATTTCTTATAAAAAAAATTCCCTTCTTCTCTTGTACAAAAAACACTTGAGATGAAATATCTTACTGATTTAGGTGGAACATTTATCATACACTCCTGCAAAATATTCTCAATATGCAAATTAACACATATATGCCATAAAATATCATAATGCAGAAAATCCAAGATGGATCCTACAACAATAAGTAGTCTGTGAGTGATTTATTTTAACATAAAAAGGTTTTGACATTTCAAAATATCTTTGAGTAATTTGTATTTCGTGATGAGCCTCTTTAAAATGATTAAAAATTATGTTTTTATCATATCCAAGTAATGTTTAGTATGCGATTCATGGTTTCTAGAACCAATTCTTCTTTTTAAAACATCTTTTTCATTAGGTGAAACCCTTGTATTATTTTTCCAAAATTATAATTTTTTTAATTTTAACTCATCAACTACATCTTTGTCTTTTCGCAACAGTCTACCAAAGAATGCCCATAATTCATTGTTATTTGTATCTTCAATTCTTTCATGATGCTCAAAAACTTTTAATAGTGTTTTCCTATTTATTCTTAGTGCACTACTTGTTTTTCTAATTAAACAAGTTTTTTTGTTGCTTTACTTACTATAGTTGATTTAATAACACATCGGGTAGTATTACTATCTTTGGTACGTGAGGTTGGACCTACTGATTTGTATGCATTCATTAAATTTTTTACAATAGTTTTTTCACTATTGGTCTTAGATATTCTTAGACAAAGGGTTTTTATTATAGGTCTATAGTTAATATTTTTCATCATTTCAAAAATAACCGACATCTACCTATTTCATTTAAGTCATTAAAATATGTTTTCCATATCTGATTAGCTTTTCTTCTACAAGTGCGTTCACAAATCTTATAAGTCATTGGATTTAAAATATTTTCATCAATCTCAAGTAAAATTTTGGGTGTTTTCCACAAAATTTTAATCGGTGATTTCAATGGAAATGATTGTTGAATATCATATAAACATTGTTCATTTTCTATTTTTCCTTCATCTTCATAATTTGGTTAAGAGTGTGTGTTTTCAATAGGTTGGTCATTTGGTGTAACATCTATGTTTAAATGTGGCATTGCATCTTCATTCATTGAATATTCATTATTTATTAATTCAATTGGTGTTTCAAGATATCTTGCACCATCAATTTCATTTGGAAGAGATGACATACCTTCATCTCCATACGTTGATTTCTTTTTTGCACGTATTTTTTGTACTCACTCCCTTGTTTTTTTATCTTCTTTCTTGGCTTTGTAAGATGATATATTGCCTTTAGAATCATCTTCAATCTTTGGTAAATACGTGTTCATTTTTTTTACGCCATTTTTTCATCCGTTCCCTTTATTTTTCCAATTTCTCGAGTGTTTTCTTTGGTGGTCTCCTCCCCATAATCCTCAAATATCTTTGTCACCACAAGACAATTGACTAAAAAATTGTTATTAGGTGTTAGGAATATAAAAAACAATAAAAACACACTCATATCTCAAAAAATGATTAAATAATTCACAAAACAATCTATTTAGGAAGAACGAAACATGCAACATAGAAGTGTGAAGTGCAAGAGTGACAAACAAGTGTAGGAATATCCTAACAATGTGGAGAAAACATGCCATGACCAATAATCACATCATATAGTATGTGTATAATTAGTTGCGTCATTGAGTACACGTTTGAAGTATAGTACAAGATATAACCTGAGAAAATAGTAATCACGAAAAAATGTTTCAAGAACATATGGGTTTGATAAATCCCAATCCATGTAGGCCTGGATATAAATAGTAATAAGTCCTACATGGAGGCATGCAATGTCAGTACATCAGTGAATACAGATCAATGTAGTCATCATATGCAAGAACAACATCAATATCTTATCATAAAGCACCATGATATAGGATGCGTTAATTCACCACATAGATATTCTAGTTAATATATATACTACGACGTCAAGCTCAATGTTAAAATAATGATGATAAGCTTATTACTAAAAAATGATTAGTGTGCAAGATGTCATCCTTAATTCATTAGACTAGTGCATTCAATGTCGAATTTCTTCAAAGTGTAAGACTCAGGGAGTCACGAAGCGCGCACGTAATGTGTGATGTGTGTCATCCAAATAACAGTTTTTCTTGTTTCTAAACTCTAGTGTATACGCATTAAAATTCCAGTGCATTTAGAGAAGTAGATATGTAAGTGATAACATCATTGTCTAAGTATATGGTCATTAACAAAGATGTGTGCACTTTGAACATGTATTAAAAAGTTATATGTATTCTTGGAATATTATGAATGCTTAGTGTAATTGCTTAAATATATGGAACATATGAATAAAGCTAAAACGTAATGAAGGGCCTTGAGCCATAGGTTATAAATAATAAAAATAATGGGAATGGGGTCCTAGGTAATTATGATTCCCTCAACAATCACAATAAATCCCTATAATGTGTTGTATCTTCAAGTTATGACATACTTTGTGTGCGCACTCGACATTTGACCCTCTAAAAATGGAGCAATGTACAATAGTTTATATATGTATTCATGAGACTAGGAAAACGATGCTCTAAGGGATATCATATTCTGGATCACTTTGTCAAATTTTGAGTTTCTAATATACATGCACGAATTAGTAGATGAAGTCTAGCCTCAATTTTGCTCATTCTTAGGATAATTATGTCTTACATAAATTTTACCCACTTTTGGATTCTCCAAAATCATGTATTTAACCGAAAATGTCTATAGACATTAGACAAGGTGGTAAGGGGTTAATGCCTAGCCCATAACTTAATTCTCATTATTCCTAACAATAGAGGGCATACTTGTGATGAATTATGTCTATAAATTCTATCATATTTATATCTAAAATTAGTAAATAGATTACATATTAATGATGATGATTCTATGTTCGTTGACTGGGGGCCCTAAGTCATTTCGGTTTGTGGATAATGGTTAGAAGCATTTAACAATTATAATAATATTTATGATCATGATGATCCAAGCAAGGATTATTGTGGTGGAAACTAAAGCAAGACCATTACACATACCAATTCAAAAGGCATACCAACTCTGGTAATGATTTTGTCCTCTAGACAATGATGAAAATGACGATGTTCGTTGTACAATTCTTGAAATAAGAATGTAGTAAGTCACTGGCAAGAATAAAGGATAACACAATGCTTGTAACACTAGTTGAGAAATTTTCATTAACACTAACGAATTCCAATGCCCATTTAGTGTTTTCCAAAGGGGATTCATTTTTAATAACTAACTATAGAGTGCATAATAGGTTTAATTTGGTCTCTTGAACATGGGGCAATTATTTCAAATGTCGTAGACCAAGAAACATGACACAATTTTCCACATAACATTAAACTAAATTATGAGACCATTAACGAATAATGCACCACCTAATTAACTAATCATATGACATGATAAGTGCTTGTGTAGCTAGATTCATAGAAGTATTATTAATGACATGTAATTATAGTAGTTATTAATAAATGTTTTTCAATCATAATGACTATGGATTTAAATGACCCAAGCATTTACTATTCTAATGAAAGTAGAAAACCTAATTATGAATACTTAACGGTGAGGAAGTGACTTAGCTGATTAGAGGAGTTTGTTGGATTATGTGTCACAGAAGTAAACTGGAGAATACATTTGGATGCAGGAATGACAATCGTACAGAGGTCCCAAAAAGGATAGGATATGAGACTATTTATCTGGACTGGAGAATTTGGAGAAGGACTGGGGCGTATGTGGGTGGCTCTGGTCTAGTAAAATGGGCATCTTTGGTCTATAGCAAGAGGTCAAGAACTCAATTTCACAAGTTCATGCAGGTGGTCTGAAACCATTCGCTATGTGTGTCACATCATATTCGTTGCACTGCACACAGAATGTCGCTGATAATCCAAGATGAATAGAAAGACCTACAAGAGACCTACAAGAAGTATCAAAACCCTAAAAAAATAAGAATGCAAATGAATGGGTCATGGAATGACCTCATCTGCCACAATAGTGGGCTTACTAGTTGAGCGTTGTACTACATTTCTAGACCCAAATGTAGTTATGGTGTGTGTGTGCATCATGTTCCCTAGGTGATCTTGTGTGAGTCATACTTTTTAAACTAGAGATCAATAACTAAATGTAAAAAGGTAATATAATGGTGAATGAAATAGAATAAAATCCCCTCCTATGTTTGTGTGATGCATATACACCATCCTTGTCCTTTTTGATGGAGCTAATGGATGCAAATGATCTCTAAATTCCTTAGATGAATGTAAACTCTAGGTGGATGATAGTAGTGATTAGTGCTTGGTCCCTCATTATGGTCTCATAACTTTATATTTATAGGGTTCTCTTGATCTAATTTTGTAATTAACCCCGAAATGGCCAACCACCAAAAATATAAGAAGCTAAAATGGCTAGAAAGTTTGCCCAAAAGATGGCGGGAAAGTGCAAAAAGGATCGGGGCTGCCCATGGTGGGACCAGCGCACCCATGGGCACCCCAGTACTATCCTAGGCTCCCCAGTCAATGATAAAATGACATGCAAAATGATGAAATCTTACTAGGGCATGCAGGGTGCAAGAGGTCAAGAATGACGAAAGAAAACAAAGTAAGATGGGAAAAAGACGAGGGTTAATTAGTACTTTCCTCACTCAAAAAACATATGAATAATAGTATAAGACCCAGACTAAATAATTTCTAAAGTGTATGATTTTGTGTCTACATTTTCCTGCAATTTATGATGGTGAGCGGAAAGATCGGTAACATAAAATAGATAGAGATGCATACCTAATAATCCATGTAGAGTGATGTAGAAATGCGCTAAAGGACTGGAAAAAGCGTGGAATGATAAAATGATGATGGATCATGGAAACTATAGATGAAAATGCACAAAAAGTGATGAGAGTGAACCTAGGGTAAAAAAGTGTGTATAATTCTTGCTTTGTGTGATCTACCTACAAGGTTAGTATGGTGTGTGCTGCCAAAAAATGTTGTTGTTGACGTTGTTATTACTTCCCACATTTAATTTCTTGTTTCCCATACATTGGATGTGGAAGGATAAAATGATAAAGTAATGAAATATATATGTATGTATATGTAAAAATGAAATGTAAAAGATGCATGTGCATGTATGTAAAAGTATGTAAATGTGAAATATGCAAATGAAAAATGTAAATGGAAAAAGTGCACCAAATCCATGTCGAGAAAGAGTGTAGAAGGATATCGCGTCTTTTTTGAGGTTTTTTGGGTGATCTGACACCATAGGATGAAGAAATAGAGGGAGGAATTACATTGTATCCTCTAACCTTTAACTACTTCCCTGAACATAGGTGAAGAGATCTCTATACATCCTGGTTTATTGGGTGATCTGACATTGGTGGTAGAAGAAGTATTGGGAGGAATTCTGTTGTATCCTCTAACCATTAACTTCTACCCTGAATGTTAAGGAAAACCATGTCCTGTAAAATCCACTGTGTATGGGGTTTGTAGACTGGACTGAACCCACTCATTGTATGTAACCCATAATTCCATGGGAAAAAAGTACGTTAGACTGAACTGGTGTAGAAGCGTTGTGTAGAATGTAAAAACCCAAATGATTCCCCCCTCTTTGGGGGTGCATGTGACATTACTGGTAGGAGAATACGACCCCAAAAGAGGACCAACTGCATGAACTCTATAAATTTTCCCTACAGGGGGAATGGAATGTGCTTGGTAGAAACCAAGGCATGCAAAAAATAGAAGGCTATCCAAAGAGAAGTGTTAGTACAAGCACACATGTATAAAGCAATGTGTAATCTATGCAAATAGTGTAAAATATACCAAGAAAAGTAGTAATGTAAACACACAAGAAGACAGAGTAAGCCACACAAAGTGCGTTGAAAACATGGGACATCACTCATGATGTCATAAGGGCATCATGGTTGCATATAAAAAATAAGTGTGCACATTAAACATAGGGCAGGGCCCATGTTGGAGCTAAAACTTGTACCCATGTCTCATAAATGAAAGAAATGAGTCCTTGAGTCAACAATGGGACTATCTCAAAGTTATGGGACCTTGTGTGCTTGAAACAGACCTAAAGGAGAAGGTCAGTTCCTCTACCTATTTATGCTACTATTTCTACTCCTAATGCTGAAAAGGAAATCGTAAGCTAAACATGTCAAGGGACTAGGGGTAAAAGTATATGTGAAAAGGGAAAACTAAGCTAAGGGAGGCAATAACACCAGAAATAAAGGGGGATGAACATGATCATATTTGAGTGAAAATGGAGGAAAATGCATAGAGGAAGGCTAACAATATGTAGCATAGACCAGAATGCGACTGCACTATTGTTTTCATGAACACAATTAGAAAAGGAGATGTAAGGGACGTGAGAAGGTAAAACAAACACACAACATGAAGTAGAGGTAAGAAAGAAGAACATAAACAAGCTAAGACAGAAGATATCCACAAAATAATGCTTCTATTACTTCCAGAAATGCATAGTCAATTACAATGGCGTTTGAGGCTAATATCCAATTGCAAGGACTAGATCTAAAGCTCTACAACTTAAAAAATGCAAGGCAATGCCAATAAAAAATGAAATATTCCAACCCTTTTCAATGAGAAATGATCTTATATTTATAGATGAATGGATGAGATAAGGAGGAGGAGGGAAAATCCTATTTGAAAACTCAACCACCAACAACCATCAATGAATGCCTAAAAATCTGCTTGCAAATCTATCTAATGTGCTTCTCCATGTCTATTTGGCATGTAAGATAATGAAAGGGACAATATCTAAATCAATTTGGGTGGCTGGAGAATTCTGATCCTACATTAATGACATAAGATATGTTTCCTAGCTTATCACCTACCCAATCCCACTAAAATTTGAACTTGAGTGATTTGGAGTGTAACCCACGTCATCAACTATTTTGTCATTTTCTGCCATGTGTCACACCTCAGTTGGTTACAAGGATTCGGTGGCCTATTGGAAAGTTTTGATAGGTTGTGTGTAGTTCACTCAATGTCTAATTGTCCACGTGGCACATGAACTGGATCAAAGGAAGGCGTGATAGTGCATGGAGGGAAGAAGCGTAGAAGAATAAAACATGAGGCGCACAAAAGTAATGCATGTGGGAAGAATGAAAGGAACTCCTACCGAAGGAACATATGGAAGAGAAAATATCATTACAAGATAATCTGTGGTAACTTGGAAGTGGGTGCGTGAGGGTGTTAGGGACTTAGCTATTTTGGAAGCAAGTTTGTGGTGCACATGAAGGGTGTATGAACTGCTGGGAGGAATACGAATGCACAGATATTGGGCATGAGGGAAAATTGAACAAAAAAGAAGAAAGGAGAAGGAAAATATGGGAAGTGTGAAGAAAATGGAGAGCGCAAAAGAGTGCACGAGGAATAGGAGCCAAGGAAACGTGCCAAGAGAATAATTGAAGTGCACACAACCTGCAGTATAGAACCTTAGAGCCAGAATAGAAATATAGGTTATCCAAATAACTAGGGGAGTTATTATGGATGACAGTTTGGAAAATTTTGGGTGTGAAGTGTTGAGATTAATTTCTTCATAGGAAGCTTTCTGTTACATGTTTCTGGTTTTGACAGTGACTGACATCAGTTAGGAGGAAACTGACATCACTTAGAAGGTAATCGACATTGGTTAAGAAGTGACTGACATTAGTCAAGAAGGAACCAACATTGGTCACATGTGTGATGGTGCTTTGTTCTTTAAATGAGAATTAGAATAAATCTCTTTCTTTAAAGATGATTTATTGATTGTAAAAGCATAGTTAGTTGCCTAGAATAGATATATATGCCTGTATGCATTGTATGAGGGTAAGAGAGAAGAAAATAATTTTTTTTTGCATGTTAATTTTCTTGGTGAGCAAAAAAGAGTAGTTGAGTGAGGGAAAAGCATTGAACACCCTCTAAGGTGTGGAAGACAACAAATCTTCAATGTATTTCCTCTATAAAGAAATGAATAATAATATTGGCCATTTCTTGGTGGACGTAACCCACATTGGGTGAACCACATTAAATTTGGTGTTATCTTTCTCTTGTTTTATTTCATCTTCTGGTTATTTTGGCATTCATTGCTTGTGTGTTCTATTTGTTCATAGATTTGTGTAACACTGTTATATGGTTTAACCCCAACAACTGGTATCAGAGTTTTGTTTGAAGGTTTTGTGTGTTGACAAAATCTACTCACAAAGGGTTTTTTTGATTGAGTGGGAGTAGAGCAATGGAAAAATATATTAAATACTGAGTATAGAAATTTGACTGTTATAATTATCAACTATGGAAGATGAAGTTGGAGGATTATTTGTATCAGAAAGATCTATACTTACCATTGGATGAGCATAGACAACTGAACACAATGACTGATGAAGAATGGAAGGCTCTTGATAGAAAGGCTCTGGGATCTATAAGATTGAGCCTGGAAGTATCGGTGGCATTGAAATTTACAGATGCAAAAATCACAATAGAGTTGATGAAATCTTTAGAAAATTTGTATGAAACTCCTAGTGCTTCGAATAAAGTTTTTTTATGAAAAATTTGTTTAATTCTAAGATGCAAGAAGGTGGATATGTATCTAATTATTTAAATGATTTCTGATCTATTGTAAATCAATTAAAATATGTCGAAATTTTGTTTGATGATGAAGTGAAAGAAATTTTATTCTTATGCTCTTTGTCATATAGCTAGGATAACTTGGTAATGGATGTTAGTAATACAATGACTACTTCTAAAGGTTTGAAATTTGATGATGTGGTTAGTGTAATCCTTAATGAGGAAACACGCAAGAAAATATCGAGAGAAGAATAATATGGAAATGATTTAACTGTAGAAAGCAAGGGATGATCAAAGGAGATATCATCAAAGAGAAAGAAGAATGGGAGATCAAATTCAAGACATGGTAGATCTAGATCCAGGTACAAAGATTTACTTTGCTGGAATTGTGGAAAGAGAGGACACGTAAAGAATGAGTGTTGATCAAAGGAAAACAAATAGAATACATCAGATAAAGGTAAAGAGGAAAATATTGCAAGTGAGGTAAAACAAGATGCCCTTATTCTCTCCTTGGATAATAAATTAGAGTCTCAAATTTTAGATTCTGGAGCTTCTTTCCATGCTACCCCTAATAAGGTTTATTTCAGAAATTATGTTCAGGATGATTTTGGACAAGTTTATGTAGGAGATGATGAGCCATGCAATATTACTGGTAAAGGTGATGTTTATATAAAGTTGCAGAATGGAAATCCATGGGTATTGAAAGATGTGAGGCATGTGCCAAGCCTCAAGAGAAATCTAATATCTTAGGGAAACTTGGTGAATCTGGATGCGTGGTTATATTCACAACTGATTCTTGGAAGGTTACCAAGGGATATCTTTTTGTGGCAAGAGGTAAGAAGGTAATAAATTTATATCCGTCTACATGTGTTACTGATTCCTTTTCTGTGCTATCTACTATAGATTTATATGCAACCATGTGGCATAATCGGTTAGACCATATGAGTGAAAAAGGAATGCAAATCTTAAAGGATAAGGCTAAGTCATCAGATTTGAAATAGTTAGATCTTGAATTTTGTGAGCATTGCATATTTGGAAAGTAGAAGAGAGTGAGATTTCGCAAGGTTGGGTCAAAAAATAAGGAGAAAAAATTAGATATTGTAAACTCACATGTGTGGGGACCAGCTCGGGTAGCTTCTATTGGAGGATCCCAATATTATTTGACTTTCATTGATGATGCCACATAAAGGTATGCATTTATTGTATTAAGCATAAATCTAATGTTTTGATATTTTTAAAAGGTGGAAAGCTCTTGTAGAAAATGAAAAAAACTTAAAATTGAAGGGCCTTAGATCTGACAATGGTGGTAAGTACTGAAGCAAGGATTTCAATGATTATTGTTTAGAGAATGGAATATGAAGAGAAAGAACGATTCCTATAACTCCACAGGAGAATGGAGTTACAAAAAGAATGAACAGAACAACAAGGGAACGTGCTAGAAGCATGATGATACATGTCGACTTGCCTTTGAAGTTCTAGAAAGAAGCAACAGATACAAAAATTTACTTGAGAAACCATGGGATTTCAATAACATTGGATGGTGGAATACCAAAAGAGATTTTTCTGGAAAAGAGGTAGATTTTTCTTTTCTCAAATTTTTTGGAATTGAAGATTTTGTGCATGTTGATAGAGAAAATAAGAGGAATTTGGATGCTAAATCGAAGATGTAATTTTGTTGGTTATGGCCCTGGTGATTTCAGAGATTGATTTTGGGATTTAGAAGATTCTAAGATTGTTAAGAATTGTGACGTTAATTGGAATGAAAAAAGAATGTACAAGGATTAGATTTTGGTGCCTAAACATGAACAAATTGAGGATATTTTGAAGGAAAATCAAATTTTAGACCTAAAAAAGATATCCACAGATATCAACGTTGGTTGTACAGAAACCGATGTCAGTCAGGCTAAACAACATTGACAAACAAGATCAAGTTAAGAATAGATAGTAAGTGGAATCAATGTCGATACTCCTCAAATTGATATCGGTAAGGCAACCACAATCGGTATACAAAAAATGAAATTGTGGTCGGTTACAAAACCATGGTAGGTTATAAGTAACCAACATCGATCACTGATAGAGATTGACATGAATGTGAAACATGCATAGAATGAGCCCCAGACACCCCAAATCTCAATGAAATGGTCAAAAAGAGTAAGTAGACCTCTAGAGAGATTTTCTCGTTCCTTTTCTTATTTATTATTGACTTATAGTGGTGAACCCTAAAGATTTGAAGAAGCAATATAGGTGGATAGCCACGAGCAATGGGAGCATGGCATGGATGAGGAGATGGACTCGTTGGAACAAAATTAGACATGGGATTTGGTCAAGTTGCCAGTAGGTAAGAAAAAGCTATAGAACAAATGGGTTTACAAAATCAAGGAAGAAGAGGGTGGAATGAAAACGTATAAGGCGAGCCTTGTGGTAAAGGGATTTGCACAGAAAGAAGGTATTGACTTTGATGAGATTTTTTCTCATGTGGTTAAGATGAATTCTATTTGTATTGTTCTAAGTTTGGTTACAACAAAAGATTTACATTTAGAATAACTTGATGATAAGACGAATTTTCTTTATGGTGATTTGGAGGAAGAGATTTATATGTAGCAGCCACTTGGTTATGAAGTCAAGGGTAAGGACAAACTTGTGTGTAGATTGAAAAAGATCCTATATGGGCTCAAGAAATCTCAAAGGCAATGGTATTTGATATTTGATAGTTTTATGCATGAGCATGTCTATATGAGATGTGAATCTAACCATTGTTTTTATTTTAAGAAGCTTTAAAATGGGAGCTATGTTATTTTGGTACTGTATGTGGATGATATACTAATTATAGGATCTAGTATGTAGGACATTGGTAAACTTAAATAAAATTTAGCTCACATATTTGCAATGAAGGATTTGGTAGCTGAAAAGAAAATCCTTGACATGTAAATTCACCGAGATAGGAAAAACAAGAAGTTGTATTTTTCTCAGGAGGCTTATGTCAATAAGGTGTTAAAAAGGTTTAACATGAAAAATTCAAAAGATGTTAGTACACCTATGGTTGGAAACTTATAGTTAAGCAAAGATTAGTGTCCTTCATCACATGAGGAGGTTGATTACATGACACATGTTACCTATACTTCAACAGTAGGAAGTCTTATGTATGTCATGGTTTGTACTAGACCAGACATTACATAAGAAATAGGAGTTATGAGGAGGTTTATGGCTAATCTAGGTAAAGAACATTGGAAATTAGTCCAATGGATTCTCGGGTATTTGAGAGGGACATACGACATGGAGTTATGCTACAGAGGGTCAGATACTTATTTACTTGGCAATGTTGATTCAAATATGGCTGCAGATTTGGATGGTAGGAGGAGCACCACTGGATATGTTTTCACAGTAGGTGGAACAATAGTTAGGTGGATTTCAAGATTATAGAAGGTTCTGACTTTTTCCACTACAGAGGTACAATATATTACATCTACAGAAGCTAGAAAGGAGATGATATGGATGAGTATGTTCACGAAAGAGGTAGGTAAGGAGCAAGAGGATTTCAGATTATACAGTGATAGTCAAAGCATGATTCATCTAGAAAATAAATCAACATTTCATTCAAGAATGAAACACATTTAGTTGAGGTATCACTTCATATGACAAGAGTTGGAGGATGGGCAGATGAAGTTATAAAAAATCCATACGGATGAGAACCTTGTAGATATGCTAACAAAGCCATTGGTAAGGGAGAAGTTGGAGCTTCACTCCACTTTTGTTGGTCTTCGAGTTTGAGACTTGAAGAGGAAGAAATGAGAAAAGGAACAAAGGATGGTGATGCACAATACAATGTAACAATTGATCTCCAAGAGGGGTATTGTTAAGTGTGGATCTTAATTTCTTCATAAGAAGCTTAATTTTACATGTTGCTGGTTTTGATAGTGACTGACATTGGTCAGGAGGAAACTGATATCGGTTAGAAGGTAACCGACATTGATTAAGAAGTGATCGACATCAGTCAGAAAGGAACCGACATCGGTCACATGTGCGATGGTGCTTTATTATTTAAATGAGAATTAGAATAAATATTTTACTTTAAAGATGATTTATTGATTGTAAAAGCATAGTTAGATTCCCAGAATATATATATGAGTGTATACATTATATGAGGGTAAGAGAGAAGAAAATAGATTTTTTTTTGCATGTTAGTTTTCTTGGTGATCAAGAAAAAGTAGATGATTGAGGGAAAAGCATTGAACACCCTATGAGGTATTGGAAGACATCATATCTTCAATGTATTTCCTCTGTAAAGAACTAAATAATAATATTGGCCATTTCTTTGTGAATGTAGCCCACACTAGGTGAACCACGTTAAATATGGTGTTATCTTTCTCTTGTTTTATTTCATCTTCTAATTTTCTCCGCATTCATTGCTTGTATGCTTTATCTATTTATAGATCTGTACAACACTGTTAAATGGTTTAACCCTAACATCGGGGTCATCTGCCTACTAGATGAAGGAGATTAGTAGCCTAGAGCATCCATTGGGCATGAAGTCAATGTATATATATGAGTTTCTGATCTGCAACTTTAAAGAAATACCCCTGAGTCACTTGAATCATGTTTGAACTCTGTCCTAAATTCTACAAGACTACTGAAAGATTACCATATTTCTAGAAGAAACAAAAGAGTGCATGAAAGAAGCAAGCGGAAAGAAATACCTATGCACAAATAATAAAATGTGCGTGCAACACACTTAGAGGAATTGAAACTACTCTAATATATACAAAATGATGCAGCAAGTTTAATGGAAGGGTTTGAGATATATCCCATTGAATGGGATGGATAGCAAACCCCCATCAAGATGAGATAAATTGAAAGAGTTATCCTCTTTGTAGGAACTGATAATATATGGGCAACTCCAAAGTGCATCAAACTTTGAATGATACCCTGGTTTAGCTCTATTAGCATCCCATTTTCAAAACGAGTCCCAAACTTTGAAAGCTTGAGGTCTAGCCTTTCTATCAAACCATTTATTTGTTGATTGTTGATGTTGTTCTAGCTTGATCATGATAGAATTCCTTGATTCTTCAAGTTCAACCAGCTCTGCCATTTTGATTTCTCTCTAATCCACACCTTCAAATTCCAACTGCTAGACAAGTGATAATGAATTCAACTCAAGTATTAAAGGAATAGTAGCCATTGTCTTTAGTTGATGTTCATTGTTTGTTTCATAATCCTGATCAGGTTCTTGTTTGTTAACTCTGCGAAACTATTTCCTTGAAGATAGTAGTTGGAAGAATTCTTCAAATATATTCCAAGGATTAACACCAAATTAAAGATTTTAGTACCAAGGAAGGCCTTCACATTATTAGAGATAATGGTTTGAGGAATGCTAAACCTTGTTACAATGCCCTCAAGAAAGTAAAGGATGACTAACTCGGTTGATTCCTTGAGCATGAAAGCTTCTTTCCATTTGGTGAACTAATCCATAGCTGTCAACACCCATTTATGTCCAATGATTGAAGGAGGATTGATCATTCCTAAGTAGGCCAAAAGAATCCTGCCATGATGATCTTCATCACTATAGTCCTGACAGAGAAGTGTCAACTAGATAATCCATCATGAAATTATGTTAGCAATTTTTTAATCTACGCATCATGAATACACCTCAACAACACGCCATCAATATTTATTTTCAAGAGAATTCCATTAATCAGAACATATGGTATTAAATACAGCTTTAGTTTCCTCCTCTTTGATTTGTTCAAACTAGGAGGGTATGTACCCTTGGAAAGGAATTTGATCATGTCCTTCATCTAACTGCGCACGCTAGATTTTTTATTCTTTTCAGGTTCTATGTGTGATATATATTTGTCTAGAAATAACCAAGTCTCCTGATTGTCATGCGTGTCCTCTGTGAGCTATTTTTAGAGTGCACTACCTCTTACTAGCTTTGTAGCTTTGATAGTCACATCATATTCCATGATTTTGGTTACCCATGATGCTCTCTTCTCACTGATTTCTACTCCCATGACAAAGTCTCTAACACTTGAGTGGGAAACTAACACATTGATGTGGTTTGCGCCAAGCATACTCTTAAAATTTTTGAGTGTGCACATGATAGCGTAGACCTATTTTTCTATAGGACTGTACTTTAGTTCATAATCCTTCAATTTTGACTGAAGAAAACCACTGGATTCTCCATTCCTTGTTCATTTTCTTGTGTTAAGACAGTAGAAACACTCACATCAGCTTGGTAAGCATAAAGGATGAAGTCCTTGGAGTAGTTTAGATTGATGAGTGTTGGTGCACAAGAAATTTCTTGCTTGATCTTGTTGAAGATTTCCTTTCCTTCTGTTGTTAATTGGAAGACTGTGTCTTTCTTGAGTATAAGGGTGATGGGCCTTACCAATCCCACAAATTTATGAATGAATCTCTTAACAAAACTTATTTTTCCTAGGAAGGAATGCAAGGATTTCTTATGCGATGGTAGGAAAAGCACCACAATGGTTGAAACACGCTTAGGATCAATTGTGATGCCATCCTTTGAGATCACATGGCCTAAAAGCTTTCTCTACACCACTGTATAATTACACTTTTTGGGGTTAAGAGATACCCAAAACTTTATGCATCTCTCAAAGACTTTCTCCAGGTGCTCCATGTGATCTGCACTCTATTTTGAGAAGGAAGTTATGTCATCTAGGTAAACCAAGATGAATTCATTGATATACCATTTAAAGACAATATCCATGGCACACTGAAAGGCCATGCTTGCATTTGACAAACCAAAGGGCATCTTATGATATGCATATGTTCCCCACTTGGTTGTAAACGTTGTTTTGAATTGATCCTCTTCCTTGACCAAGATCTTATTGAATCCAGATTACCCATCCAACATAGATAATCTTTGCGCGCCAGCCACAATTTGTAAAATATGCCCCATAGAAGGAAAATGATAATGATCCTTCAAAGATGCCTTATTCAAATCTCTAAAATCAACACATAGCCTGATTTCACCATTCTTATTGCGCACTAGAATAAGATTCATGACTAGAGTAGAATACTTGAATGGAAATATTATCTTTTCCTACATGAGTTTAGACAATTATTTTCCTAGGAGGGGCTCTATCCTTAGATTGACTAGCCTTTGCTTTTTTATGATGGGCTTGATACTAGGATCAAGGTCAATGGAGTGTTGAGGAACACTTTGATCAAATCCTTTGAGGTATTCATACTCCCATGAGAAAATGTCACTGCATATATGATAAAGAGAGATGAAGGCCTACTTTTCATCATGTGTGAAACTTTACTCACTAACAATTCCTTGCCATGTGTAATAGTGATTGGGGAGCAGTCTTCATGCGCTGTGAGCATATATTATTCTTCACCCTTGAACTCATCATCAGGGCTGAATATTTTCTCTAAGGTGACCAGCCCTTTAGGCAACTTGTTTGTCTTTAGCTATATCACTTGGTCACCATAGCTGTCATGCAAACCAACTTGCATGCTTGAAGAGAAATTAACTTAATTTTGAATGAACTGGACAATTTGTGCATCACTGTTAAACACTTGCCAACTGGTGTTTTTGTCTAAAATGGATGTTATGATTACCATCTTGACATGTTGTGCATTCCCCTTGATAAATTCCTTGATTGGCGAGAAATATGAACCAAGTGCGGCCATTTGATCAACTTCTTTGTTCATTATTCTTGGCACAACCTACAGATTTAGAGAATCAAAGCTCTCTAGGAGGTCCCAAACTCTATGTTTATAAGATTTGAGAAGCTTATTATTTTTTGCACATTTATTTGTGACTTGATGGATGACCAATTTTGTGTCCCTAAATATCTGCAATGCCTTAACAATTTTCTTCTCAACAATAAGAAGACCATGTACCAATGTTTCATATTCTTCCACATTGTTGGAACATGTGAACTATAACCTATGTGTGAAGAAGAACTTCTCATCCTCAGGATAAATGAGAACAACTCTTGCACTTTCACCATTTCATGTTTTTGAAACATCAAAGTACAACTTCCACAGACCATAATTTTCTTTATTTTTCTTGAGCATACACAACAACACAACTTATTCTTCAAGGATATAGTAAGTGCCAAGCCCAGTTTCAAAAGATTTAAGCTCTTCAACATATGGATCAAATTTTTGGTGACTTTCAGCCCACTAATCTAGCACTAAATCAGATAGAGGGGGAGGAACACGTTGCTCTTTAGAAATTAAAACTTGTTCTTCTTGAATCAAGAAATTGGCTTTAAGAGGAGATGGGTCATATGACTCAACATGATAAGAAAATATTGGCTCAACTTGTATGGTAAACTAGGTACCATACCTTGTTCTTAATAACATATGAGACCAATCATAAGACAAGTAACCACCCACTTTAGTAGTAAAATATCTTAATAGAAAAAGGGAAAACAAAGGAGGTAAGTTAATGATTTACACATCTTGAGTTATGGTGAGGCTTGGACATGCATGAAGGGATAACTCAAGATCCTTGATGACTCCTAAAGTGGTTCCAATTGAGCCATCATGTTGTAGGAATCTTTTGGATAAATGGATGTACTTGAGACCTAAGACATTAACAATTTCTTAGGCATGAAAAAAGTACTAGCACCTGAGTCAATCATATAATTATGTAAAAGGTGTTTGCCTATGATAAAATAAATATAAAAGGGAGGGGTTTTGAAAACCTTACTTACTTGTTTCTCCTCTTCTTGACAAATATTGATAAGAGTGCATGGTTTTTGGACAATTGGATCAACATGCAGAAGTTGTGTGAGAGCTTCATGTAATAATTCACGCTGAGATGGAATGGCCAGAGCATCCCACATTGTGACATTCACATTTTTCTTCTTCATCTAGTCCACAATATTAAATAGAAGGTCGATTGACTTGTGCATTTGGAGCACAACAACATCCTTTCTTGTTTGTTTAGGTGCAAATATAGGGGCTTTCGCTTGTGCAGAGGATTAATCTACTAAAGGAAGGGCATGCGCTACTTCAGGTGGAGTGTTGCATGAAGCCTCGTGTGTAGGAGCTTGTGCACTTTTACTACTAGATGCCTTGTTTGTATCTCTTTGCTTCTGAGGATTGTCATGTCTTGTGGGAATTGAGATTTGTGTGCTAGAATCCAAATTTTTCTTTTTTTACCTTGTATTGTCAGCAACCTTGGTGCGTAGTTTATTTGTGTCATCTACAGCTTGATTAATTGTAAATAAGTATTTGGCACTGAAGAACATAAGGTTGGCCTATGAAGGGGCTTCTAGGTTTTCTTGACTCTCAGGCTCACTTGTGCTTGTCAAAGGATCACAACTAGAAGAAACCTGAATCATATAGGCCTACACACACACAACATTAGCGCAATGATACTAAATATAAGGAATATTTCAAGGAAAACACCATTATGACTCTTGTATCATGTTGTTTTGAACTAGAACAAGTTCTTGGATCGTGCGACGCTAGAAGAGGTTGCACAGAAGGTACCACTTGCAAGAGAAAATGTGCATTAGCATGCCATCTGTCATTTTTTTGGTCCTACACATTTCTCTAGTTTTCATATTGATAGGACCTTACCTATTTCTTATAACATTGCAATAAGGGCAGAAAATCATCTCATTCAGGTGGGAAAGTTGGCCCATATACCACCAATGCCCTTATTCTCATGAATGCTTCACATGCCCCAACCTTTCATTGTTCAAATTCCTGAGAAAATATTTCAACATGTTGCATCCACATCCTATTCTCCCACGCACTAGAAATAGGATGAAGAAATGAAGGCCCTAATTAGAAACTTGTCTAATAGAGTTATATCTTTAGAAAAAAAAAGTAGGTGCAAGCCTTCAGAAATAGTTCTAATCAAGAGCATAATCAAAAGAATCAGAAAACTAATGTTCTATCTCCCATGGACTAAATCATGACTCAAATGTCACTATTTAAGGCCTTTATATAATACAAGAAAGCATGCTAGGTTGTAGGCCTTACCAGTTGAGGTATTCTATCCCAAGTTTTCTGAAACCTGATATTGAAATTAGTCATTTTTTTATTGGACGCAATATTTGTTGTAGTTAGTTTCTCTACCAAAGATAGGTGATCTGATTTGTCTTTAAAGTAAGTGCATAAAGTTGTTCCAAGCTCATCCTAGGTAGTAATAGATGCAGGTCTCAAGCCTCTAAACCAATAAAGCATTTTCCCTTTAAATGAGACTGTAAATAACCTGACTGCTACATCATCAATCATGATCAGATAGACAAAGCACACATTTGCTACATCCTAGATGTGCTTAACAAGGGTGAATTTATTCTCGCCAGTGAAGTATGTGATACTCTTGAGCATAGATGATGGCATGTCATGTTACACATTCAAAACAAAAGGGATTTTTCCATTGAAGTTAGCAAATTTTCTCAACGGAGGAGGTGGTTGTAGTGCTATGGAATTTTGTGTAGGTATGTTGTTAGGAGGAGTGTATTATGTGTGGTTCACAAGAGGTGGGGATATGCACATGGGTTTTCTACTACGTGTTCTTCTTGGAGATAGTTGGAGGTACTCAAACGATGCTTTAACTACTGGACTTTGTCTCTTATGCAATATTCTCATGAAAGGCACTTAGGACAACCTAAAATAATAGATCTGATAGTATTGGTAGTTGTTAGATGTGTTGAAATAAGCCTTCAAATGATAGAAATCCCTAAGTCACGCATCATTACTTAGAAATGATGAAATTTAACCTTTCAATACTGGTCCCACTAGGCATGCTAGAAACTATTGGAGCTCAAACTTACACACATGTCTCAGATTTGGAAGAACTAGTCGTTGAATCAATAATGGGTCTATCTCCAAGTTGTGGGACCTTTGAAGCTTGAGATAGATCTTTGGAAAAGACTAGTTCCTCTACCTATTTATATTACTACTGGTACTCTTAATGGTGAAAAGGAAATCCTAATCTAAACATGCCAAGGGACCAGGAATAAAAGGATATGCAAAAAGGGAAAACTAAACTAAGGGAGGCGATATCACTAAAAATAAAGGGGGATGAACACGATCAAATTTGAGTTAAAACAAAGGAAAATGTGTAGAGGAAGGCTAGATACTTGTAACACAGACCAAAACGCAGCTGCACAGTTGTTTTCATGAATACAATTAGTAAAGGAGATGCAAGGGACGTGAAAGGCACAATAAAAACACAACGTGAAGGAGAGGTAAGAAATAAGAACAAAAACAAGATAAGGAAGAAGATAGACACAAAATAATTCTTCTATTACTTCTAGAAATCATATTCAATTATAATGGTGTATGAGGCCAATATTCACCTGCAAGGACCAGATCTAAAGGTATGAAACTCAAAAAATGTAAGGAAATACCTATACAATATGAAAAATCCAACCCTTTTCAATTAGCAATGCTCTTAAATTTATAGATGAATGGATGAGAGAAGGAGGAGATGGAGGGAAAATCTGATTTGAAAACTTAACCACCAATAGCCAACAATGAATTCCTATAAAGCCACTACAAATCTATCAAATGTGATTCTCCATGTTTGTTTGGCATGTAAGATAAGGAAAGGGGTAGTACCTAAATTAATTTGGGTGGTTAGAGCAATCAAATCCTACATTAATGGCATAAGAGATGTTTCCCAACTTCTCACCTACCCAATCCCACTAAAATTTAAACTTGAGTGTAACCCATGTCATCAGCTATTTTTTTATTTTATGCCATGTGTCACACCTTAGTTAGTTGTAAGGATTTAGCACCTTGTTGGTGCAATTTGATAGGTTATGTGTAGTTCACTCAATGTTTGACAGTTCGTGTGGCACAAGAATTGGTGTAGAAGAACATGTAATAATGTGCAGAGGGAAGAAGCGTGGAAGAAGAAAACATGAGGCACACAAAAGTAATGCGCGTGGGAGGAACAGAAGGAACTCCTTCCATAGGAATGTATGGAAGAGGCACAATCATTACAAGATAATGTGTGGCAGCACGTAAGGGGGCTCATGAGGGTTTCAATGAATTAGCTATTTTGGAAGTAAGTTTGTGGTACACACAAAGGGTGTATGAACTACTGGGAGGAATACAAATGCATAGATATTAGGCATGAGGGAAAATGGAAAAAAAAAAAGTAAGGAAAAGGAAAATATGGGAAGCACAATGAAAATGGCAAGCACAAAAGGGTGTGTGAGGAACAAGAGCCAAGGAAACATGCCAAGAGAACAATTAAAGTGCACATAACCTGTAATATAAAACCTTAGATCCAGAATGGAAATATAGGTAATCCAAATAACTAGGGGAGTTATTATGGATAATATTCTACATACAAGAGAAAATAATAATAGACAATGTAACAAACATGTATGGAAGAAAATATCCATGTATAAAAAATGTTACACATGAAGCACCCATTGGCATGTTAGAAAGATAAATAGTATGTCAAAAGCGTGTATAGGCAAGTAATGTAAAGTGTTGAGTACAAAATGAAACAATAACACCTGTGAGATATGAAAGTAGATTCCCCTAATGATCAGTGTAGGAAGGGTAGAAGGAGATCATCATGTTGCGTGTAAGAGAAATTTATCTATGATCACAGATAGAAAAATATGTGAACACTCATGTGTGGATGGTAAGGATAAATGGCATACAAGAGATCTATCTAGCATGTATAATAAAGTGACCATAAACAAACAAAAGTAAGAAAGAGTAAAAGCAACCAAGATATGAAACATGATGTGGATGGATGGAATGGAATACAAGATGTAATGATAAGGGACGTGTGCCCCCTAACTGAATAGAAGTGTATGCAGCGAGGTTCATTTAGTTTCCCCCCTTAGTAGTCAAGAATGAACACTAAACGAGAGTGCATCATTGAGAAATGGTCAAAGTTTGTGTTGTGTTTAATGCATTGTGGTGAGTATGTATGTATGTTGATGATGTACGACCTAGAAATGATGTGTGCGTGAACCTTATAGTCAAAGTGTATATCATGACAAGATGAATGTAGGAGTGATGATGTAGCCTAAAGCGTATACCACTACAAGATGATAGAGTAGGTGACCACTGAGCCTATAATGTAAGTCACTAACCTAGGAATGTCACATGCAGAGAGGTTAGATGATGAACATGTGATGAATATAAGGTCCATTTTATTTGTAAACCCTCAAAATTTAAGTATGGACTGATGAACTAAAGTGCGTCATAGGGTAATGAGTGTAGTGCGGAGAAAGACGATGTAGTATGCGTGATGATGATAAATGACCATATGATGAATAAAATATGTAATGTACGATGTATCAGGTACAATGTATGTAGAAAAGTAGGATGTATGAGTAGTAGTGTAGAATGTTAGATGTAAGATAAAAACTAATATGATGTATATAGTAGGTATGATATGTAAATGCACAATGATCGAAATAATGTAGTCTAAATGTAGGATGTATGATGTAAGATGTATAACACGAGATGTTTGGTGAAACACAATGTGTAATGCATATAGTACAGTGTGTGGGTTTCATGTGTAGTAATCCCTCGACAGTAAAATGTGAACCAATGCAAAATCATGTGTCATAGGGAAATGACGATGCTATAATGTATGTATGAATCTGTAAGATGAGACGATGCTATGATGAGGTATGTGTAAATACTAAGAGCGTGATGTAGTACTATGTAAGGATGTGAATGAATGATAATGCAAAGATGATAAATGTGCCTATAATGATATGATGATGAGAGAGGGGGATGTGAATACTATGCCCCAAAAGTGTGCATGATGCAAGAGACTATCATGTAATGTCCTCTAGAAGATCATTGATTTCAGGATCATAATCGAATAGATAAAAATTAGTGAATTGATAAGAAATAGTGTCTAGTTGATCATGTAATGAGCCATTAAAGTGTAGTTGATACATGCCCATAGCATATTCATGATCAGTGAATGGAGGAAGTGTACAACCGTGTGCATACCAATGAGTGAGATTTTATGTGTATCCTAAGAAATAACTATTGTAAATGAAAACACGTCCAAAAGGAATAGGAAATGAAATGTTTATATGATCAGGATCTAGAGTGCCCCCAATATAATCAATCCATGATTTCCCTAATGTAAGTGGATAAGAGTGAGGAATGCATGATAGATAGACTGTAAGATGAAATACACTCAAGCCATAACCAACATTGATGCAAACAAATCCATAATAAAGATTAGGAGTGTGTGGTATAGGATAGAGATCCTCAAAACAAAAACCTAGGTGATCCAAATCCTCATGTGTACATATGGTGTCGTTGTATGTAGGATCAAATGGAATATGTTCCCAATAGGAGTTATTTATGAAGATCATCCAAGTAAATGGTGGGCGTGTTAGGGTAAATTTATTTTACCTAAGTTAATTGTGTATTTAATATTATTATTTGATTATATTTGTATAACCATTTATTTTGTCTTATTTAAGTTTTTACGTTACATAGTTGTAACTTAATATTTGTTTGTATTTAATTATTGTTGCTTCTTGGATGTATTTTGGAAGCTGTTATGATTTCAGTTATACTTGTGAAACCTTGAATTTGTCTGCACATGACTGTTCAATTCCTATAAAAATTGTAACCCATCTATTGTAAATTGATTTTGACAATTAATAAAATATTCTAGGCTTCCGTCCCTATTTTACATTTGGTACTAGAGCAGGAATCTGGACCTGTGAAGTAGCAAAGGGTTGGAGAGAGATTGCAATAGGAAGATAAGTGTCTTGGAGAAGAATTTTCTTTTTAGGAGAGCATGTGTTGCCTCCAAAAACTTCCTAGACATCCTTGCATCCCCACAACCCTCTCTTATGTTCCAAGTGTTTGGAATGTAAATTCTTTTTTCTTTGGTGCATCTTGCACCAGACCAAATTTGTTGTAGGAATAGAATTTTTTTTATTAAAATTTTTTTTCACAAATTAGGGGTTTTTCCTCTAATATTAGAGGTGAATTTAGAGATAGTATTAGAAAGAGCTAATACTAGCCGACTGTGTTAAAATTGGAGAATTTTTTTGAAGGCTCCCCCCACTGAGCTCCTACCAAGCCATTTAATAGATTGATCAAGCTATTTTTTGCATTGTAGAACGGAAAGTTGGTGAGTGATTAGGCTCAAACTGAGCCAATGGGTTACTCCACCGAGTTACAGAGCTCATACCAAGCTATTCATCAAAGCAGACTGAGTTTTCCACCCTTCATTTGGAAAATTGATCCAACTCTAAACCAAGTTGTTTGGGTGCATTCAAAAAACTTCTATCAAAGCTAAGACACGAGCAAAGGCCGAGCTATTTCATTGATCAGTTTGAGTCCCCTATAATGTTCTAACCGATCTCTGTTCATTTGCACATTGAGTTGTATCTATACCCGATTGGATAACATCTTGCATTGGCCTGTTGATTGATGAGCCCTCCCTACCTCTCTTTTTTTCATCTGAGCCACGTGAGAACTCCATACGACTTACACCCTGCACCACAAAAAAAAATGAAAGCAAAACAAAGGATCTTGCAAACACAAATCCAAAACAAAAGGTGGTCAATCAAACCAAACTCTGATGACTTGCGTGTAAAAAAAGTTGAAGATCAATCAGATGAAATAAAAATCAATACACAACATGAATGATATAAATAAAGTGGTGTATAGGCAACATCAAACTACGAATCAATAAAAATGATGGTTTTCAACAAACGAAGATAACAAGGAGTTATAGATCCTTTCTCTACGGAATAAAACCTAAATCCTGAATCCTTTGTCCTCAATTCAGTGCCATGAGGGCCTCTGTCACATTGACACGTCCATTTTCAAAAAGGCCAGTTAATGTTTTGATGCATTAAATACTTGTTGCTTCATTATATGTTATATGTACATTGGGTGCCTTGTTTGCTAGGAGGTAAGTCTTGGGAATAAGTGGTTGTGAGGTCGATCCCCATCCACAAAAAGTTTTTTTGGTATATAAAAATTTAGCTCCCCACAAACTTTGGAGGAAACTATAGTGGCTTAACCCTTACTGAATACCTTAGTGATAACCAAAACCCCTGCTAAATTTAGAGAGAAAACCCCTAAAAAGGGTGATTTTTTTTTTTCTTCCACTCTACTTTTTTTTATTCCAAGAAACTTTTTCCAAAGGAGGGCTACCTAAAACTTCATTTGAGCTAGTTTTTACGGGTTTTTATTCAAGAGAGCTGTATTGTGCTCTGAAGGCCACCGTGGCCCGATTTTTTTTTAATTTCCATTTAATTTTTCAATTTTTTTGAATGTAATTGTATACTTCAGTGCATTGTACTAATTTTTAGGCTGCCATAGTCAAATGAAAACATTGTAACTACTCACAAAATGGAAGAGAATTGTAATAAAAAATAGTGAAATTTGGTTCTAAAACACTCATGAGATATTTGATCTCATTCGCAGCATTTGGTATAAACAGTGCCTTTGGGAAGCACTTACGGGTAAATCCATTGCGAATACTACTGCACTTAACACCTAATATAGCTGTAACAACATCATCTGGGAATTAACCCTTTAAATCAATGGGGAGTAATAAGGACACATTGTACACACTATGAGACATCCCATCTGTCTGTGAACAATTTCTCGACTTAAATCCAAACTGAGAAATTATCCGAGTATATAGAAAAGTTACGTGTGCATATGAGGATATTTCTTTGAGCTGGTGTCAATAATCACACAAACCCCTTTTAGTACTATCCTGGTACTACATATTGAATTCTTTAACATACATTAATGCCTCTTTCATGTACCATCGGCTATATTGAAAGGGTAAGATTCTTCCATGTACCGAAGGGTATATCAAAGAGCACATATATAGAAAGGTTCGGTATATTAGATAGATGGTATATATATTGGGAGACCTTATGCTTGGAGTGATAAGAGCCTAAACCTATTAGTGGATTCTACAAAATGGGCACCAATTCCCCCAAATTATTTCTTCCTAATTCACAACTACTAAGAGGAAACAACTATGTTGTATGGAGGAAAAAAGTCAAGACTTAACTTGAGTTTGAAGAGATCTGGCTTGTTGTGAAAGGCACTCTGACCATATCAACAACTAATACAACAAAAAAATGATAGTTTGATAGATCATATCAGAAAGCCAAGATAATCATCTTATTTGGAGTGTTTGACGATCTGTAACCCCACATTCGAGATGCCAAAATTGCCAAAGAAGTGTGGGATAAGTTGAGCATGGTGTACGAGGCCAAAAAAAATAACATCATACTAAATTTGTAGAGTTAGTTACACAAACTGAAGTTCAAGAAAACTAAGAAAATCAAATCTTTCTTGAGAAGAGTTGCAGAGTTGAGGGCCTCACTTCTAGCTCTAGGAGAAGTGGTCACAGATGAAGCTCTTGTTCCCATTATTTTGAGAGCCCTCCCTTCTTCATACCACATTTTTTTAACAACACTCAACTTGTTAGACCAGACAACAAGTTTTGAGAAATTGGTAAACCTACTGCAACAAGAGGAAGCCATGTATAATAAATAGGATGAAGAGGTGTAGGCAATTTCTTCTCATGAAAAATGGAAAGGAAAAGGGAAAGGAAAACCTAATTCCTATAAAAAACCCAAAAATCAAAATCAAAATCAATAAGGAGATAAACAACAAAAGAAGGCATGTCCTATCTACAAAAGAGGACACAAATTGAAATATTGTTAGTATGACACTTATAAGAAAGGTTCATCAAGCAACTCTGGAACACAATACCAACAATCTCATAAGGGACATAAAACTAAAATCAAGGGCAGAAAAAGGGGAACTAGAAAAGAATACCGCATCAGTAAGGGAATATTGCTGAGTAAGAAGAACATTCAAAATTGAAGACTACTTATATACTGCTTGATTAAGTGAACCATCCATTTCATCTAGTGATTTTTGGTATGTTGATTTGGAAGCCACTCAACACATGACCAACCACAGAGACTGGTTTAATTTAATGAAGGACATACCTTTGAAAAACCATGTTTTGTTAGGTGATGATTCTTTATACAAAATATAGGGGATTGAGAATATTTCTCTACCTATTGGTTCATACAACTGTAGATTATCAGATGTATTATATGTCCTTAGGTTGACTAAAAAAGTACTACCATTTAGTCAACTCCTAGATCACAACTTGAAAATTGACTTTGGTAGTCATTCCGATAAGAAAATGTGTCTAATTTGAGACAAATCACGAGGTTCAAAAATAGTTGCAAAAGACTCCAATGTGGGACGTATGTTCCAGCTTGATTTTGTTCACAGATATGATCAGGCACTTATGGCTAAGAACTCTACCTCTACATAGTTGTGGCATCAGAGACTTGGTCATATAAGTTTCAAGTATCTTGAGACACTTCACCGTCACAATATGGTAAATGGTTTACCATCCCTCCAGAAGGATACAGACAAGTGTCCTTATTTCTTAGGAGGAAAACCACATAGAGCTTCATTTCAGAAGCGTACTTTTAGAGTTGATGGTAAGCTTGACCTAGTTCATACCGATTTTTGTGGTCTAATGCAATTGAGTCATTCTGGATTTCAGTATTTCATGTGTTGTGTAGATGACTATTTGAGAAAAATGTGGATTTTTTGTCTTCACAAGAGAAGTGAAGGTTTCAAAACTTTCAAGAATTTCAAAGTTGCTGTTGAGAAAAAAACTAGTCATCACATCATAAATATTTTCTCAGATTGAGGGGGAGAATTCAGTAGTGATGAGTTAAAATATTACCTACAATCTCATGGGATTCATCAAAAAATGCCTCGTCCATACACACCGCAGAAAAATGGTGTTGTTGAGAGAAGAAATCGTACTATCATGGAAATGGTGTGATACATGATTAATGATTTTGGAACAGCAAAGACATTTTGGGAAGAAGCAAAAAAGATAGTAGTGTATTTTTTAAACAAATTAACCACAATTTCTCTTGATGGAGTAATGCCAAAAGAAGCATTGTCAAAAAGGAAGCCATCTATTTCAAACCTTAGAATATTCGGGTGCAAATCAAGTATGCATATACCCAAGTAGAAAAAATAAATTGGATATGAAATCACAAAAAATCATCTTCATTGGGTACAGTGAAGAAAATATTGGATACAGATTGATGGATTTGAAGACCAAGAAAGTTTACACAAGCAGAGATGTTGAGTTCTTTGAGAAGAAGGAAGCAAAGTCTCCTCCTCCAAACATGCCTGGTGTAGATTTTTCACCAATTATAAAAACTAAAGCTGATGTTCCTACTGATGATGAAAGTGATGACGGGGATGCTAGTGATGATTAGATAGAACCATGAACCACGGGAACAGTTCAATGTATGCCCAAGTGGTATACTAACATGTTACGATATGAAAGAATGGATGCTCCATTAGATGCATCCACCCCTGGACCATGTACTTGTAGTAAAACAAGAGAAGAAGTGAAATTTACTTTGATGAATAGAGTTATTGAATCGGATGGTCCCTCTACAGTCTAGAAAGTCCTACAGTCAAATTTTTTGAAAGATGCCATGGATGTTGAATACAAATCAGTAATGAAAAAAAAATACTTGGTATCTTGTTGATCTTCCACCAGGGGAGAAACCCATTAGATGCAGATGGATATTAAAAACAAAGTACAAAGTAGATGGGACAGTGGATAAGTATAAAGCGAGACTAGTAGCAAAGGGGTATGCAAAAAATGAAGGAATTGACTACGAGGAGACATTTTATCCCATAGCTAAGATCAAAATGACCAAGATGATCTTTTCTCTAGCTACACAATTTGTTTGGAAAGTTCATCAGTTGGATGTAAAAATTTCCTTTCTGAATGAAGATTTACAAGAAGAAGTCTACATGACTCAACCTGAGAGATATGCTGTACCTGGTCAAGAAGAAAAGGTATATAGACTCAAGAAATATCTGTATGACCTCAAACATGCACCATGGGCATGGTACATCAAAATTGATGAGCATCTCATACAACATGGATTTGATAGAAATCCATAAGATCCCAATCTCCACTTCAAAAATCAAGGGGGGAGATTTTGATTTTTTTTGTCTATTTTGACGATATAGTCATCAATGGAAATTTAGTGAGGGTGATTGATGCAACGAAGAAAGATCTTAACTGATCGTTTGACATGATAGATCTTGGGCTGATGTATTATTGTCTTGGATTGGAAGTATGGAAGAAAGATAATCAAATTTTTGTTTCTCAGATGAAATATACCAAGACAATGCTCAAGAAATTCAAGATGATGGATTTCACACGTATTGGTACACTTATGGAGAACCGATTGTAGTTATTTCATTCAGATCCATATCCTACAGTAAATGCCACTCTCTCACAGTAGTTTATTGGGAGTCTCATTTACCTAACCTACACTAGACTAGATATCAACTTTGCAGTGAGCTATCTATCTAGGTTCATGCAGGAACCCAAAGTTTGTCATTGGAAAGCAACAAGGTGCATGTTGAGATATCTCAAGGGATCGTTGGATCTTGGTCTAGAATACAAGAAGAACTACAACTTCTTCTTGTCAGGATATTCGGATTCAGATCATGTAGGAAACATTGATGACACAAAATCCACTTAAGGGTTTGTTTTCTTTATGGGATCTAGACCAATATCATGGAGAAGAAAGAAACAAAAATTTGTTTCTCGTTCTTCTACAGAAGTCAAGTATCGTTCTGTAGGTGAAGTTGTCTATGAAGTGATATGGCTATGTCACATACGTGAAGGACTTGGAATACCACAAGAAAAACCAACCACCATGTATGTAGACAATTAAGGTGTTCTCAAACTCATTCACAATCTAGTCTTTCATGGAAGAACAAATCACATTGAGGTACAAATACATTTCGTACACAAGCATGTCTTGAAGCACAATATACAACTTCCATTTTTTTCCAATAGCTGAACAACGAGAAGACATCTTCACAAAGTCACGTGCAGGTGAAAAGTTTGAGTTCTTCAAAGAGTTCCTCTCCTCATCCCTTGAGGCAATGCAAAATTAAGGGGGGGAATGTTAGGGTAAATTTATTTTACCTAAGTTAATTGTGCATTTAATATTATTGTTTTTTATATTTGTATAACCATTTATTTTGTCTTATTTAAGTTTGTATGTTACATAGTTGCAACTTATTATTTGTTTGTATTTAATTATTGTTACTTCCCAAATATATTTTGGAAGGTGTTATGATTTTGGTTGTACCTATGCAACCTTGCATTTTTCTACACATGGTTGTTCAATTCCTATAAGAATTGTAGCCATCTATTGTAAATTGATTTGGATTATTAATGAAATAATCCAGGATTTTGTCCCTGTTTTACATGGTGTGCTAATGTAGGTGGTGCAAGTGAAAGTGTGGGTGATAGAGCAATGTCCATGGACTGGACATGCCCCTGATATAAGATCATAACAGTAGTAGTAGCTGACGGCATAAAAGAATTTTGCATCTATCATGTGAATGGTATCGTCAAGTGGTGGTAAGTGAGGTGGTTCTTCTAGAGGTTAGGGCTCATCTGTAATATCTATGTGTGGAATAGGAAGACTAGTATTAGGATACTGAGTGCAATACTAGAATGGATCGCAGCCATGAAAAATGGTGTACTCAATGCCTTCATGTAAGAATTTTACACAATTATGTATACTAGAGGTGACAAATTGCATGGCATAAAGCCATGAACTACCAAATAGACACTTGTAGGAGACTGGGAAATTAATAACAAAAAAGACAGTGTGGATAATCTTGGGACCAACAATGATAGGAAATGTAATGTGACCAAGACATGGACGGACATAACCATCATAAGTACGCAGTGAAATACTAGATGGACTAATGTCACGAGCGGAAAGACCTAAAAATTAAAGGAATGACATAGGACACAAGTTAAGTTCATATCCATTATCAATCAAAGTGCACTTAACACCTACATTATGAATACAAAATATGATATGCAGAGGCGGGTCATTATCAAAAGTATGAACATTAGCGGGGAGGTTATACTTGAATACTACGTTTGAAGAGAACACATCAAAAAATGTTTGATAAACCAAGTCTGGATGCATGTCAGTATGAATGTGAGTAGTAGTAAGAAGATGTTGGACTCTATGTAGTAAATCAAGATTTCTAATAAAATAATCATTGATTAAGATACTCATGATGACCAAACCCTAGGATGACAACCAATGAATGAAGAACCTAGAAGCATGAATGATCAAGTCGGGTTCATCAAAATGATTAACTAAAATTAACTAAAATGTGGTATAATAGTAGTTAATCTAATCTAGAACAACATGTAAATAAATGTAATAAACAACTATGGAAAGTGACCCAAGTGACTAAGCTAATGGAAATAGAAACCAGGTAATATGTATGAAGAGTGAGGAAGTGACTCAACTAATTAGAGGAGCTTGCTAGACTGTGTCGCAGAAGTGAATTGAGAAACAAGAAGCATGGATGACTATGCAGAGGCCCTAAAAAGTAGAGATCTGGATTGATTCTCTAGACTAGGGTGCCTAAAGAAGGACTGGGGAACCTGTGGGAACTCTGGTATGTAGTATGGGCACTCTAGTCTATGTGAAAGGTCTAGAATTGAGTTTCAAAGGTATTGTAAGTGGTCTAAAACCTTCGGTGTGTGTTGCCTCAGATTTTTTGCACCACATCGAATGTCGTTGATAATACAAGATGAATAGAAGACTTGTAAAAGACCACAAGAAGTATCAAAACCCTAAAAAAGAAGAATGCAAATGAATAGGTTGGAATGACCTAAGCTATAAAAATAGTGGGCTTACTAAATGAGCACTGCACTACATTCCAGACCCAAATGTAGTTCTAATGTGTGTGTGAATCTTGTGCCCTAGGTGCTCTTGTACCAGTCACACTTTGTGAAGTAGCGAGAAATAAATAGATGTAAAAATGTAGTAGAATGGTGGATGCAATAGAAGAAAATCCCCTCCTATACTTGTGTGATGTAGATGAACCATCCTTTTCTCTTGTGATGGAGCTAAATGTATGAAAATGATCTCCAAATGCCTTAGATGAATTCAAACCTAGGTGGATGATAGTAGTAACTAGTGCTTGGTCCATCATTATGGTTTCAAAACTTTATATTTATAGGTTTCTCTTGATCTAATTTCATAATTAACCCCGAAATGGCCAACCACAAAAAATATAAGAATCTCAAACATATAGAAAGTGCCCTAAATCTAGCAGGAAAGTTTAAAAAGGAGCGGGGTGCCCCTGGTGGTACTAGGGCGCCCATGGGTACCTCGGTACTGGCCTAGGTTCTCCAATCAAATCTAAAATAAAGTGAAATGACAAAATATGACTGGGAATGTGGGTGTAAGAGGTTAGGAATGATGAAAGAAAATAAAGTAAGATGACCAAAAGACATGGGTTAATTAGTACTTTCTTCACTCAAAAACCATATGAATAGTAGTATAAGACTGGGACTAAATAATGTCTAAAGTTCATGATTTTATGTCTACAGGTCATCTTCATCATTTATGTAATCATTATATTCCCCATTATCATCATCATCATTTTTTCCTTCATCTTTTTCATCATAATCATTTTCATTATCATCGTCATCATCATGAAAATGACAATGATGATGATGATGATAATCGTGTCAATGATGGTGAGTACAGATGATCATAATGATGATGAAAAACACAATGATGAGGAATATCACAATGATGATAAAGATGGTGATGATAATGACGAACATGATAATGATGATGATGATCGAGACAATGATGATGATCATGACGATTGTGATGAGGATGAAGATTGTAATGATGACGATGAAAATAATTACAATTATGATGATAATGAAAATAATTACAATGATAATGATGATGAAAATGATGATGGTAATGGTGATGAAAATATTAAAATTAATACTTGTATAATAATAATATTTTTATTTACAATATTAATATTAATACTAATAATAATATATATTTTTAACAATATTATTTAATTTATGTTTATATTATAAACTGTAAAAATCGATTGAAATACCTTAACTATAAACATGCACAACAATTACGATGATAATGATGTGATTATGGAAGATGAGAATGACCATGACTGGGAAGATGGAGATCGTAATGATGAGGATAATAATGAAGATAATTAAATCAATCATGACAACGGCTAAGATTACAATGAAACAATAACAACGCCAAACACGATGACGATCATGTCGACACAATCATCATCATCATCATGACAATGACAACGATGATGACGATGATGATCATTTCAATGATGGTGAGTACTGATGATGATGATAATGATGGAAAAAAAAATGATGATGACAACCAAAACGATGATAAAGATGATGAAGATAATGAAAATCATGATGACGATGATGATCATGACAATGATGACGATGACGACAATGATTGTGATGAGGATGAAGATCATAATGATGACAATAATTGCAATGATGATGACAAAAATATTAATATTAAGAAGTATAATATTATTATTATTTTTGTAATATTAATATTAATACTAATAATAATATCTACTTTTTACAATATTATTATTAATAATTTATGTTTATATTATAGATTGCAAAAAACTGATTGAAACACCCTAAACTGTAAACATGTACAACAATGATGATGATGGCAAAAATGATGGTTGTGATAGTAATAGTGGTGATACTAATAATGAGGATGATGATGATGAAGAAAATGACAGTGATGATGGAATTAATTATATCGATCATTAAAATGGTGACAATGATTATGATGATGATGAAAATGGCAATAATAACGAAGATTAAAACGATTGTGAGAATGGCAATCATTAAGATGACGATAAACACAATATTACTAATGCTATTAATAAAATTATTATAATATTAATATTTTAAACAATAGTAAACACATTAATATTAATAAAAATAAAAATAATATTTTTTAGTTCTTATAAATTATGATAATAATATCAATATTATTAGTAAGATTAGTATTGGTGATGATGCCGATGATGACAATGATGATGATTTTAGTGATGGTGGTGATAATGATAACAAGGATGATGGCGATGATGATTATGATGATAATCAACGGTGAAAAATATTGTTCGACCATTATGATGACAAAGATAACGATGATGACGATGATGATCATGATGATGAACACCAATGAACTATGTGGGGGGATCTTTATTATTAATAATATGAGTCTTAAGTCACCAACCTGATAGCTTCTCATGGAAGTCATTCATGCATGGACTAAATGCTTGCCTTCTTTTCCTGCCTTCAGGTTCATTGAAGGCCTTCTACTTAGATATGGAAGGAGTTAGAATATTTTTTGGAAAGAGGATTCAAATATATTTTCAATGGTTTATGTTTTGTCTCATGATGAGATAATTTTATGTGGTTTTCAGGTTTGTTTGTGAGTCAGAAAGTTTATTTATTTTCAGTATATGACTCCTTTTTCTGAAAGATTGAGTTTATTGTAGAATCTGATGGATGATTTGATGATTTTTGCCACTTGGAAAGTGAAAAGGAGTTAATTTTTCATCTAGTGAAGGAAATTATAGGTCTTTAATGTATTAGCAAGGGTGCAAACTAGTTAAGTTTGTAAAATTAGTTTTTAGGAAACTTGTTTTGGTGATGTGTAATGTTGTTGTAGTTTGAACATATGATTGTTTCATGAGATATAACATGCATAGAATTGTTCTATATGTTTTATTATTTCAATTTAGTGGTCACATACCATATTTGAGTTCATCTTTAGCGCTCTTGAGGGCCAAATTTAAAATCGGGTTATTGGAAACAATTGTTTTGTGAAGGAAATGAGCCAGTAGGCCCATTAAATGAAATAATTTGATTGGTTAAAGTAAATGTGAGACCATGTATGATTTTATTATGATATATTAATATTTTTTTGTGAAAATGAAAGTGTGTGCAATGAAATATTAACTAAGCTATAAGAAATGAAACTAAGCATCTACATAGCTCCTAACCAACTTTAACCTAACTATGCACCATCAAGATGAGAGCTAAATAAGATAAAATCCTATAATAATGCATGAATTAAACTAAAATCATTATACTATCTCTACTTATCTATTATTGCATAAAAAATGGACCTAGAAGACCCATAACAATCAAATATGATTGTTTGTTTGGATTCTCAAGATTTTGAGAATGAAGACCCACCATTAATGGCTTCAAGGCCACATGGTTCTCTTCATTTTCTCAAAGTTGAGTTTATAGATGCAATATGGAATGGATGATATCTCAACAATGGAGGAAGGAAAGCTTTATATCAAATGTCTAATTAGCTTAAAGCTAATATAAATGAGATCAAATCTTTCTTAGGCTTGTTTTGGTTTTGTGTTATGTAAAGTTGTAAAGTTGAACGGGTAGGATTAGCCTTGTATTTATAGTTTTTGGTTTGGAAGAGTTTGGAATTTGGATGCATGTGGGACTAAAGGTAAGCCAAAAATCACTTTTAGATTAGATTAGGATAAACATGAATTAGGCTAGTTAAGAGTGATTAGAGACTCATTGAGAGTTGGGAGGAGTCTGATTAACCATTTGTGACTGATAGATAGCCTAGGAAGCCATTAGAAGTGATCTAGAGAGAACTAGGGAGGTTCTGAATGGTATAAAGGAGGAATTCATAGCTAATAAGAGAGATATGATCCCAACTAGATGATTATATGAGGAATGCGACTGAAAGAGTGTCATGAATAGGCATCCAAGAATGGAGTGAAGAATGGGGAATTAAAAAAGTGTCGTTTATTGGTTGAATTAGAGGAATTGTTAAGTGTAAGCATATTTTAGGTGTCTACAAGAAGCTTTGATTAAGCATGTGTTTTTGATGAGTTGATTTTTGCTTTTCTAGTGATAGGGTTTTGAGGATTTTTGGTGCATGGTGAGAGGTTTTTTCCATGGCCAACCTACATGGGTCATATGTGACTATTGTGGTGATTCATATGGGATTTTTTTAAGTTGATATTTTCTAAATTAAGGAGGAAAACTGGCCTCTTTTGAATTTTCATAGAGGAGATCTTATAAAAGTGATGTTTTGGGTGTTATTTTGGACTAGTTGAGTGTGTGTGAAAAGTGTGACCTAGGTGTGAGAGTTTTACAAGTAAAAAAGAATGTTTTGAGAGCTAAGAAATTGTGTGATAGGTTAAATAATGAAAAAAGGTGCGTGTGCAAGGGTTTGATGCATTGAGGAGTGAATAAAGTGTAAGTTTGTGCAAGATTGAAGACCTAGGGTTTGAGCAAGGGTTTGAAGGAGTTTGGAGTAGGATTTTGTGATCACCATTAGATGAGTTGCCGTAAAAATTTATCAGTGATTATTACCAAAATATTGTGTAACATTATTTAATAAAATGCAATATTATTAATAATGAGTTTATAGAACTCATATTAATAATACAGTTTTAATAGTTTAATTATTTGAGTGAGTTGTGAGAATAATTCACGTAGCTATTTTGTAGTGTGAGAGATCCTAGGGATGTTTGAGAGATATTAGGAGATAAGTTTGAGAGATTCATGGAAAGAGATACGAGGGATTGAAGATGAGTGTTGACTCCACCTTTGTAGGAGATCAAACACTGTAAATGTAAACTCTATCAATGTAATTGATATCCCAAATGAATTTCAGTTTATATATTATTATTATTCGGTGTTTTATTATATTTCATATTCTATCAGTGGTATCAGAGTAGGTGTACTGAAAAGATCATGTTTTTCACAATGGAAAAATAGAAAAAGGGGGGGGGGGGTAGTCCATGTATCCATGTTGCCCTGATATATAGAAACATCTATGTATATTTTGTTTGTAAGATTAAGTCTGTTATAGGTGTTCTCTTTCTTTTTTGACTGTGCCTCATAGTAGAAGGATTTTTTTTTGAGAAAAGGAAAGGTGATTTTATTACCTAAGAATATATGAAGCGTACTAAAAAAGGTGTGAAGGAAGAATTTGTATTTGGTGTTCATTTTTCAACTTTTCATTCTTAGTAGGCAATGTTGCCGAGTTATTCACACTGATATTTCATATTTCTGTCAGATTAGGAAGGAAAACTATACGTGGAAGAGATTTCTGTGATATTATTTTGGAGCATTGATGTCTTCTCTCCTTAACTATGGCATTTGGCCTGATCTCTGATTGCATTAACACTTTGTTGCCTCACTAAGACTCCTCTACATTAAGATCCACCATCTCAAACAACCCCGGATATGCATCTAGTGATAGCCATGTTATTAACTACCAACGTCTAGTGAAAATCCAAGTTTTTGGCCTAATGAAGAATCAATTAGAGATGTGTGGATAGCGATCAAGTCATAAGATATACTTGTCAATATTTTCTTCCACACATAATTATACACCATCAATATCATGTAGTAATTGTGGGAAGGATTTGATATTCTTATCAATAGTTTTGGTGGTCTCGTAAGATTTCAATTTAATGTGAGGAGAATCATTGTGTCATGTTCCTCTGAGTGAAACTTTATCAGAGTACATATGCATAGATCCATAGTATCCTTGGCTTCCTATACGGGTTTCTAATAGCCAGAAACTCCCTCCATCAGTGAGCTCAAAGTTCCAATTTCATGCCAATTTAGGTTTCCGAAATGCCTTCCCTACTCAACATGTTATATACGGTCTCTTATGCATGTGCAAAATTCAATTGTGTGAGAATGATTCGATTTGTTGGTGAGCTGCTGAAGTTGAGCGTGGAGTAAAAGATAGAATTTGTGCATGCATTTTAGGATGTGGTTTGTTTAAAAGTCAAGTCATAGTTTATTATAGTTTATTTTGAGTCATATCATTATAAAACTAGATTCAATTATTATTGTCAAGTTGTAAATGTTTTAAGTTGAAAGAGTCAAAATTTGTTTGATCTAATATTCAAACAGCCAAGAAATTCTTTTTAGTATTTAGTATTATGTTTTTCTATGAGTCTTAATTTTTTATTCAACTTATCAAGTCATGTCATTGTAAAGTCTTTACATTTTGTAAAAATTACATAGCCAATGTGATAAATTTTCAAGTCTAAAATGTCTTGTTTTCATTGTTACGGTAAAAGAATACATATGGTTAAGTCAAGTTAATTGTCAAAAATTGCAAAAAAAAAAAAAAAAATTTGCCTTATGGATGTATTTTTGGTGTTACCCGACGTCCAATGTTTTTTAAGAATCAGGTGAATAATATTGTATTTTTGATGATTTCAATGAAGAAAAATGTGCCTGGATTTGGGGACTCCACCCCTCGACCTCGCCCTATACTACGATAGGGAACGTGCCTAGGGAACTTCCTTGTATCCCTATAAGGGACACTGCCCCTTGACCTCGCTAGGGGCTACCACCCCCAGACCCCCACTTTGGAATTTCAGAACCAAAGTGAATATTTGTGGGGAAGATGCATCGACAAAAGGTGGTGCAAATTTGAGCTTCAACATCCAATTTTCTGAGTAAGAAGCGTGATTCATGGAGGTTGGAGGTCAATCAACAACCTCTTGTCAGTCACCAACGACGGGGCCACATGAAGCTATGGTGGTAGTTTATGTGAATGTGTTTTTTATTTTATTTCAGATTTGCAGTATGATTTCAGAGTTCCTGTTTGAATAAGTGAAATGTTCACATCGAGGAGGGGAACTGAACATGGTCTCAATGTTCAATTTTTGCTCTATTCAGTTTATATTAAGTAAGTAGTGGTTCCTACATGATTCCCTCAAGGAAAGACATAGTGGAAAGATGAAAGCACAAGGAAAAAAAACATCATGATATTGAGGTTGTTGGTTTTCCTGTAAAACCATCCTTGTTGAGGTTGTTGGATGTTCTATAAAACCATCCATGTTGAGGTTGTTGGTTGTCCTAAAAAACCATCTAGATCATGAGCATACATGGGCAGAAAGATGCAAAAGGAAGTGTGATTGTTGTTTCTACAATGGCAACATTAGGGGAGTGTATATTGGGAATTAATAATGTTAACAATAGGGGAGTGAATATTACCAAAATATTGTGTAACATTATTAAATAAAATGTAACATTATTAATAACGAGTTTATAGAACTCATATTAATAGTATAGTTGTAATAGTTTAATTATTTGAGTAAGTTGTGAGAACAATTCACATAGCTATTTTTTAGTGTGAGTGATCCTAGGGATGTTTGAGAGATTCATGGAGAAAGATATGAGGGATTGAAGATGAGTGTTGACTCCACCTTTGTAGGAGATCAAACACTATAAATGTAACTAGTATCCTGAATGAATTTTAGTTTATATATTATTATCAGTCAGTGTTTTATTATATTGCAGCTTCTATTTGTGAGATTTTCATAAAAATATTATGTGATGATTCATATTCATGCAAGTCTCTTGTTGTGAGTAATATCAACTAGGGTTTTAGGGTTGGTGCCTCACTAAAGAAATATCTTGTGATGTGTAATATTCACTTGAGTCTTTGTTATGTGTAATATAAGAAACATTTTTAGTGGGGTTTCTTCCCCTTGAGGGTTTCCTAATTATATATTTTTTATGGTGTTCTCTCTCTTGTTCATGGTTATTTGAATGTATGTTGTATGGTGACTTGCACACATTAATGAATGGATGAATGGTTTCTGGTTTAATAAGAAAATATGATTTTTTTTAAAGATTGATAAGGAATGATTCACCTCCCTCTCTCCACCCATTTTGCTTCCAATAGGCCCCTTTTATTACATGGATTTCTAATCTGAGAAACTCTCATTCAAGAACCTGTAACACTTTGTGTTTTCAATCCACATCCACCAAGCACCTTTTATTTATATTGTTGCGCGCACCTTTGAAAAAACTCCAAGGAAAGTACCATCATCTAATGTTTCTTGTTCAAAAAGTCACAAATGTTTCCATATGACACTAAAGGTATGCACGGTCCTCTGTGCATCAAATCAAGTAGTAATCATCTCCTGTGTGTGAACATGCTTATTATAACAAAAGAGGCAGAGAAAAAACAAAACAGGAAAGGTAAATCTAAGATAAGTGGCAATACTACCTTATTACAAACATAAAGGAAGCTTATTTATAGTAGGGATTTATCCTAATATTATTAAAGTAACCTAGAAACATGCCCATATTACATCTATCACTCACCCTAACCCCTGACTATATAGATAGAGATAAAGTGCATACTAAGCTCAGATCTCTCCCCCATATGGAGTATAGAGGCATATAGACATCTAGGGGTCCTTCGTTAGACATGGTCGAGAAATAAGGCCCTATATAGATCAGGTGCCCCTATAGAGAGGTTGGATAAGGAAAGGATGGTTTTGCCAATCCCTTAATAAAGAGGTGCCCCTCTATCTTTAGGAGGGGGAGGGGACATCAATACAATATAGATATAGTAGGTCCCTTTCTCTATTTGGATATGGAGGGGGTTGAAGGATTGGGTGCTAGATTGGAGTGGGAGTGTTGAGCCGATTCTAGATATTGGTCGTTGGCCATATCTAGATAGGGGCTTAGGAGTATGAGGGTGGGAAGGAGAATCACTAATCAATTTCGAGGTTGTCCGCTCATATAGTTAGATAGGGTCATCATATATATGTTTGTATAGAGGCCCATATCCATATACAAGACAAGAGATAATAGGATAGGCAAGACAAGGATAAGGTGCCATCTTCCATCCAATGCTTGCAATGGACATGCACTTGATTCTATTACATTTTTTACTACAAAGGGTCATAACCAGTTGAATTTAAACCTCCTTGGGTGGTACAAAAACTTAGATTCATATAGAAGGAACATCTTTCCAACTGTAAAAGAATTTTTCTTTATGTACCTTCGATTCCTTTTCTTTCTTATGGATCTAACACGTAATGGTGCGCCACTCATATAATTACATCAACTTATCAATGTGACCCTCCACATCCTTTTCATTATCCAATCCTCCTATGTGCTCAATACAAAGGGATGGTAACATAAATTCCACAAGTAGTACAAGCTCTGTGGAAAACACCAAATGAAAGGGTGTGGCCTAGTTCAACTATTTATAAGTCATTCTATATGCCAAAAGAAGAGTTGATACCTTGTCATCCCAATCCTTTATTCCAATGTCACATACCTTCATTATTATTTATCCTAGGATCTTGTTGAGAGATTCAGTAGCATCATTTTCCTAATGGTGATAAGGAGTATTCTTATGGTGTACCACCATATTCAACTCTTCTAGCAAGATTATAATTGTCTCATTGAAGAAATGAGTTCCTTTATCACTTCTCAAACTCAAAGGGAATCCATACTTACTGATAATATTCTCCCACAAGAACCTCACTTCCGTGGATGGTATATAATCCTTTATAGGAAAAACCTCTTCCCACCTTATCAAGTAGTCACTACAATTGATGATGTAACACGCTCCGGTCATGTGCACATGTATTGTAACAAAACCTATAGAATAAATTTCCCATTTTTAAAAGGTTATGCACCTTATATGGGTTGAAATGGAATTTCATCTCTTCTTTTAGGTTTTCCAACACTTTGATACTGATCACATGCCTTGACAAAATCCTTGGTATCTTTGTACAATGTATCCCATGATAAACCGGCTAGAAGGATCTTACGTGTAGTCATATCCCCTACATAATGTCCTCAGATTCCTACATACACTAGTTAGAAGTATCATCACATTCATTTATGAGAAGAAACAACTTTGTAAGCATCATTAAGACCAAATGAAATTTGATGAGCATAAAGAATCAAGAAATACCTTTGTCAAAGAAAGGTAGAAACTCCTTCTTGAATTAATTTCTCAAAAAAAAGTTGTATACAATGGAGAAATGGAGGAAATTGAGAAAGGGGGGGGAAAGGAAGAATTTTGATTTCTCCTTTGTTCTCTCAAGGTGGAATGCACTCTTGAGCTTACAAAATTAATGACCAACCCTTTGAAATGGGAATGTCATTACAATTTATAGAATGAGAAGTGACTTATCATCTCCCCCCAATGGATTTTCATATGTCCTTGTGCAACTTAAAAATTTTCGATGTCTTAGGAGAATATTAAGTCCCTTTTTATAACATAAAGATGACTTATTACATTAGGAACATTAGGACATATGAAAAAGTGCAACCCCAATGTAAACTTAGAATTTTGGAAGGTGAGATAAAGTTGGGGGGAAGAGGAGAGAGAAAAAGAGAGAGAAGAAGAAGAGGAGATGTCATTCCTGATGAAATCCGTTGGTCCTTGTTGATGGAAATCTCCAAATACAGTGAAACTCTGAATAATTGATCTCCTTGCACACTGTAAAAATCCTTCAAATTATCTCATGAATGCTTGCCAAGAAGAGTGAATTTTTCTAATGATGACCGCAACTCCTATCCTACCTATGATATACCTGTGACTCAAACTATGTAGTGAGTGTCAAAAAACTTTGTCTAGTTCCCTAAGATGATCACCCCTTTATGTCTCATTGTGCCAAACTTGCCCTTTGAGAACAACCTGCTATTAATAGTAAGTGTCTATATGGAAGGATTACTATTTTTAGTGAGAGGTGATGTTTTCCTCTTCTCGACCATCATGATGTGATGAAATCCCTCATTCGATTTTGTACACACTACCTTTGCTTTGACCACTTCTAGGGGTGTCTTACTATTTTTAGTAAGCACATATATAAGGTAATTACTATATTTAGTAAGTGATCATTTTCATTGATTTCTACTCTGGATAATCATTCTAGCTTCTTGGAGGTCTTCAGTTCACACTGCCTTTTCCATAGCCGCTTTTGATGAAGACTTACCAAAAATAGCAAGCATGTGTAGGAAAGCTTACTATTTTTAGAAAGTGGAGTTCTAGTGCTCGGTATGCATTGGGGTCTATTTTTTTAGACTTTTTTTGTTGTCACGATCACATACTCCAAATTTCACATAATTTTGCCTATTAGAGTGCCAGGAAATAAATTTCAAATTTTTCACCTAGTAGTGGCTTCGAGCACGGAGCTGCCATGGCATCCATTAATGGAGCTCAAAATTTGTAGGTTTGGTTTTTGTCTCCATTTGTAATGAAAATAACTCCATTGTGATAGGTTTTTCATTTAGAGCTTGTGTGCAATTTTTTAGCTTGTTTGCATTGCCAGAATGATGGGAAATCCGACAAATGTGAGCCAGTGCATGGAGTGAGGATTTTTTTGGAACAAATAATTATGGGCACCATTTGACCTCTAGTTTTTTACATTGTGGTATTCTTGAAAAATTTGGAATTCTACAGAAGATGGAACCTTGATCCAACTTGTATCTTGTGAGATATGAAGATTTCTCGATCTGGCGACTTCATGGTTATCTGTAAAAAAACCTTCATTTTCTTCCCATTATTCATTTCTTCGATCCAATTTTCTCTGATATTGTTGTTTTTTCATGAAGTAGATTATTTTTGGGTCATGGCAGATCTGGTTTGGATCAGAAATGGTGGACTGGGTGTTTGGATAAGCTTGAACAAAGCCATGGCATGGTGAGAAACTGTGAAGGAGAAATGAGGGGGAAGAAACGACTAAGTGTCGGATTTGAATATTCAAAAAAATGATTATGCAAGGGCGAGGTGAATTTTTTCATGTCTAATGTCCTCGACCTTAGGGAAATGAGGGGCATAAAATTCCACAGTGAGCAAGAGGACGACACGAGTCCTCGATTCGATGGTAGGGGATTTGCTTGAAAAACACTAGAAGCACTGGGGGTTGAAAGCTAGTCATGTGGATGACCAGAGGACTCTCCATAGGGGATGGGAACATTTTTCAATGTCTTCTATCCTTAACCTTAGGGGCATGATGGACATAAAATTCCACAGTGGTATTATGTTTGAAATGTGTCCTCGATCCGATGACATAGAATTTGAGCTCCGAAAATGCACCTGGGGACGAAATTGTCAAGTCAGAAGGTCACATGAGGGTCCTAGAGGGTACATGGAGACTGGGAAAATTTTTCCAAGGCTGTTTTACTAGACCTCATTGATTTTAGGGACATAAAATCCCATCAGGATGTTAGTGCTAACACGTTTCCTCCCGAAAATTGACCAACTCTTGAACTATCTCCAAGAGGGTAACTTGGATCGATGATAACTTGAGCTCCCAGTGGAATTTATTGATGAACGTTTATATTATCCTGACTGGAAATTTCCTTTTGAATCCAATGGTGTGGGTCTCATATATTTATTCATCCATTTTATCCCTGAAAAATCATAATTATGATTTGATACTCCACCTGTGCCTAAGAAAAACTACCTACAGACCTGATGTGCCTAAGTGTTGTTAAAAATATGATTTCCACATAATTTAGGGATTATAATTATATTTTTTTCGATGTTTATTTTTACTCCTAACTCCAAGTGGAGCTTCTAGAAACATCTTCTAATTCTCAACAACTGTTTAGGCATGTGTAATGCCTAGGCTTGTAAACCCTGCTTTTCATTTGAGACTACTCCAAGTATTTCAAAGCTTCCCCAAACCTTCCAAAAATATTTCCATAATGTTCTAAGGTATTCAATTCACCTCCTTGTTGAAATTTTCCCTTATGTTCCACTCCAGGGGGTTGATACAGTCCTAGAAAGGCCAACGATAGCCCTTCCCAATACTGCCAGAAGGTAGCATCTTTTAAGAATTTCCTAAAATCACCCAGGGGATTAAATTGAATTTCCTAAATCACCTAGGGGACCAATTTGACATCAAATAGGGGGTGGTCAGACTAACATATTTTACCTGGGGTGCCTATGAATGATAAAACATGAAAATTTCGGCACAAGGGTATAGTTTTCATTCTTAGAAATTGTCAATTTCCCTGTTACACATTTACATGACAATAACTAGATGTAGCTTGGGGACATGGCATAAACTGATCATAGTAAATACATGACAGGGGAACTAGCATAATCTCAACTTACAACATATTGAATAGTGCCTTATCCATTGGGTGGAGTCATGTACAACTTATAACAAGAGAGAGAGAGCGAAGAAGGAAACACACACACACACACATAAAGTAAAAGACGCACACAAAAGGAAGGGAAACATGCCTAGAAATCACCTATGATATAAGGTGGGGGACAACCCACTTTCACTGAAGCACTTTTCATTTCTCATAAGTTACCCCTGAATAGGCAACACCGAATGATGATGTTCTACAAAGCCATTGATGGATTCTAGAAAGTAGCCTCCCCTCCTCAGTTTCTTATGAAAGACAGGTTCTTTCACAATTTTCTATGTGCTTGGTAGGATTGAGTCCATGTGAGCTTCTTGATGCTCAGGTCCTTACTTGGAAATTCCACTACCTTCAAGTTCTTTGAAATCGGTTTCATAGTGCCAATTGCCTTCCATGTTTATCCATTTAGTTGATTCTCCATCAAGCATCTCATCGCTGCCCCAAATATGATTTTTGTTCCAATTCCTTGAATATTTTGAGTTACTTTATTTCCTAGGTCTATGATTATCAACATCTTCTCCATGAGAAACATTAGATTCATCCTTTACCTCTATTCCACTATTAAGCATTTAAGTACTGATTGGGAGATGGGAGGAAAACTCCTACTTGTCTTGTATGTCCATGACACAAGTGAAGAGATTAAGAATCAGATTGGGATCTTCTGAAACTTATACTGCATCTAATATTTCTTGCACAGAGTTATTCTTCATCATTTCCTATAGGTCCTCTTTGTACGCCTTTGAAGATTGCAGTTTAAGTAAGATATATAGAAGGATTACCTCATCATCTTGGGAATCTCTGCACTCTACCGATCCTTCTTCAAAACTAGCTTCATCTTCTGATGCCTTGAAAATTATTTATTCTATTTCTTCATCATGGAAATATTCTTCTGCAAATGGGAAAGAAAATGTCTCCATTTTTTCATCACATCGATCAACCATTAGCTCAAGAGTGGCATCATATTTTTCATCTTTCCTTATCTCAATATGGCCATCCTTCGCATTGGTTGAGACTTCCAAATCAGCTTCACACTTGTCTTGCATATTCATGGCTTGCATTAGGATTCCAAGACTGAGCTCGGGGTCTTCAATTTATTCTACAGATCTAAGTAGTTTTTGTACATATATTTCTTTCAAACCTTTCACGGGCTTATCACAAGATGATTTTGTCTCTCCATAGATGGCCTAACTGATATCATCTTCATCCCAAAATGGGAATGAGAATAAATCCTCATATTCCACAAACATATAAGCTTATTTTTCTTCTTGAAAATCATCAAGAACCATCTCCTCTTCTTCATGGTTTGCATCATCTGGTAATTCAAGGATTCAATCTTCTAAATCTCCTTAATGCTTCTTCAAAATCCAAATCTCTCTGGGAAGGAATGTCTGGACCTATCAAGATGGGGATATCCTCTTCCTCATCGGTTTCCACAAAGTCATTCATCTTCCTGCTACCTTGATACAAGATGTTAGCTCTTAGGATTCCAAACTTTCATACCGTGTACCTCATCTTCTTCTCGGGAAGTAATTTCTCCATGTCTCCCTTCACTGGTATAGTTGTAGATGACCGATTCATCTAAATTTTCCCTCCCAAGTCTTGGTAGAAACTTCTACTCAGCAACATTCCAAATGAGGCTGGGACATCTACTACAAAAATCATCACTGAAACTTTCTTGTTTGGAAATCTGGCAAGAGCCACCTGTGCATCTTTGATCTTCTCTACAAGTGGGACTTCTTTTGACTCCAAAGAGTAATAAGATCCACCTGGTGGATTCATGGTGCATTTGAGAGATTTGGTAACCTTCACAAGAATGACATTATCTGAGGCACCCGAATCTATTATGTAGTTGTTCAATACATATTCTCCAACAAGAAGGGAGACATAAAAAGGTTCAACTTTATCATTCTTTGATGCAATTAGAGAAAGAATGTTTTTTGAGGGAGGTTTAGGTGGGTTTGGTAGTATTATTGTAGGATGAGGAGTTACATCAATGGAAGTTAGACTACCATTCCTGATGTATTGATCAAACCTCTCAAACTATTCAGGATGGGTCTTTAAATATTTGGTTTTGATAATATACACTTTGGATTTGTTTTCATATTCTATGAACTCAAAGGGAGTAGATGTAGATAAGGGGGTGAACGGACTGATTTTTGAGTCTGCATGTGCTTCGGAGAAGGATTTTATGTTTGAGGAATGGAAGGTCTTTTGAATGGAACACTAGGAGATTTCAAGGTATTAGATTTTGTAGGAGAAGATTTAGATTTAAAAATGGAAGAGGAATTGGAAGACTTACTTAGGATTGCAGGAGATTTCTTACTTGTGACTGGATCAGGATCCAACAATGAAAACTTCATGGAATATGGAAGTGGAGATCCTCAAATGATTATTTTGTTTTGTAGAGTTTCCATAGGAGGATCATCAACCTTCTTTTCTTTTGCAACAGTGGAGGGAGACACTCTTTTCTTGGACTAAGAATGAGTGAATACCACACATGAGAAACTGGGCGCATCCTCTTCGTCTTCTTCATCACCTTTGGAATACTAAATTTTTTTGATTTGTCTATTGTTCTCAAGTTCATTGATATCTAGGAATTGTCCACCTTCACTTTCTTGAAATATGTAATTTACGTTCATGGGTGGGGCCTCTAGGGCAAGCCTTATGGGTGCTCCTGGAATCTGATTTATGTTTCTTCTTTGAGAAGATACTCATTCAAATAATTCCCTCTTCAAATATTCCATCTCATTCACCAACTTTTGCAGCGATGGATTAGTTCTCTCATCTCCAAGATGTTAGGCCTTGCCCTTTGATGGATTCTTGATCTTTCCCTAGAGGTTAAGATCATCATAAAGTTCAATGGATAAAATTTTTACTTCTACAATGTTCCTTGGTTAGGCTCTTTGTAGAAAAAATCCTACTTGTAATGATTGAGCATTGCTGAAGAATCTCTTGATATTTTTTTCAGATGGCGAATCTTCTTACGATATCTTGTGAAGTAACTATTTGAATCGAACCACAAAGTCTCTCATAGTTTCACTTTCTCTTTTATTCATTTGAGCTAAATGCACCGGGAGGTCTTGACAGTATTCAATTGATTTAAATATCTCTTCGAAATCATCCTTGATGTCATTCCAACCCATGATGGACTAGGAAGGTAGGAGGTAAAACCATTCTGCTACTTTTTCTTGGAGGGACTCCACAAACAATCTCACAACAACGTCTTCATGTTGGACACTAAGAATTCCACATGATGTCATGAAAGCAATGAGGTGTTCTTTAGGATGTTGTGTTTTTTCACCTTTGAACTTTGGCAATTTCTTACAACAACTTGTTGGTATATCATGGAGAGATGGTTCAAGAGCAAGTCGGCCTGTATTCCTTCCCCATGAACAATGGGTTAAGGTCTTTCTTCTTCGTCAAAAATCATTGTTTATGCTTCTGCTTCAGCCCTTGCTTTTATGAATTCTTATTATTTCAGGGACTCAATGCTTAATGGTGATGGAAAAATGGGAGAATTTGAATGGGGAGTATCAACTAGATTTTTCATAGTATTTCTGAGTGAACTACTTGAAGAGTTGGATGGAGAGGAGGCTTGAGAGAAGAAGTATGGATTATCTCTAATTTTTTCTTGCTGATTTTACAAAGCCTCTAAATTAGATACAACAACACCTCTTGACCTACTTAACCTGGTGTATCTTCCCTTAGCCAAAATTTAGAAAATTTCACAGTTCGAACATGAAAAGACACTGTGGAAGGTGAAAACAAATGTGCAAAAATCTGCAATGTGTCTTTTAGCAATGGGTTTTCATGAACTTTTTTTTTTTCAATATTTGATTTTTTTTTAACTTTTGGACCTTACAGTCATATTTTGGGTGCATATACTGCTAAATATACCCCACGGTGGGAACCAAAAACTGTTGGCGAGAAAAATTTTTAGGTGGAAAAAATTGTGGATTCTTGCCAACGCTCTGGGAATCTAAGTCCCTCTACTTAACCAATGCAGCTGTCATATATGAATGTGCGTGAAAATGTGGATTTCTATGGTGGTATTTTGACCGAGGATCCAATAGGGGCACTCCACTGACCTTGTGACAAAGATAGAAATTTATTGCTAGGGAATACTTTGTTTGAAGAGCTAGAAAGGGGAGTGAGAAAAGAGGTAGGAGAACTAATGTTGTAGATAGGAAATTAAATTCCTACACACACTAGTTAGAAGTATCATCACATGCATTTATGATAAGAAACAACTTTGTAAGCATCATTAAGACCAAATTAAATTTGATGAGCACAAAGTATCAAGAAATCCCGTAGTTAAAGAAAGCTAGAAACTCCTTCTTGTATTAATTTCTCAAAAAAAAGTTGTACATAGTGAAAAAATGGAGGAAATTGAGAAGGGGGGGAAAGGAAGAATTTGGCTATCTCCTTTGTTCTTTCAAGGTAGAATACACTCTTGAGATTACAAAATTAATGACCAACCCTTTGAAATGGGAATGACATTATAGTTTATAGAATGAGAGGTGACATATTGTCTCCCCCTAATGGATTTTCATATGTCCTTGTGCAACTTAAAACTTTTTGAATTCCTAGGAAAATATTAAGTCCCTTTTTATAACATAAAGGTGACTTATTACATTAGGAACATTAGGACATATGAAAAAGTGCAACCCCAATGCAAAATTATAATATTGAAAAGTGAGAGAAATTTGGGGGGAAGAGGAGAGAGAAAGAGAGAGAAGAAGAGAAGGAGATTTCATTCCCGATGACATCCGTTGGTCCTCGTTGATGAAAAGCTCCAAATGTAGTGAAACTCTAAATCTTTGAACTCCTTGCACACTGTGAAAATCCTTCAAATTAGCTCACAAATGCTCACCAAGTTGAGTGAAATTTTCTGTTGATGACTATAACTCCTAGCCTGCATATGATATACTTGTGACCCAAACTATGTAGTGAGTTTCAAAAAACATTGTCCAGTTCCCTGAGATGATCATCCCTCTATGTCTCATTGTGCCAAAATTTCCCTTTGAGAACAACCTGCTATTAATAATAAGTGTGTGATGGAAGGCTTACTATTTTTAGTGAGAGGTGATTTTTTCCTCTTCTCAACCATCATGATAGGATGAACTCCCTCATTCAATCTTGCGCACACTTCCTTTGCTTTGTCTACTTCTTGGGGTGACTTAATATTTTTAGTAAGTGATCATTTTCACTATTTTCTACTCTAGATAATCATTCTAGCTTCTTGGAGGTGTTCAGTGCACACTACCTTTTCCATAGCCGCTTTAGACGAAGACTTACCAAAAATAGCAAACATGTGTAGAAAAGATTACTATTTTTAGAAAGTGGTTTTACGGTGCTTGGTTTATGATGGGGTTTATTTTTTTAGAATCATCTCATCATCATGATCACATCCTCAAAATTTTACATAATTTTGCCCTCTAGAATGTCGGGAAATAAAATTTAAAATTTTCACCTGGTAATGGCTTCGAGCATGGAGCTTCCATGGTGAACATTAATGGAGCTCAAAATTTGTAGGTCTGGTTTTTATCTATCTTTGTAATGAAAATAAATTCATTGCGATAGGTTTTTCATTTGGAGCTCATGTGCAATTTTTTAGCTTGTTTCTATTGCCATAATGATGGGAAATCCAACAAATGTGAGCCAGTGCATGATGTGAGGATTTTGTTGGAACAAATAATTATGGGAAACATTTTACATCTAGTTTTTTGCATTGTGATCGTCCATAAAAATTTGGAAGTATTCAAAAGATGGCACCACGATCTGACTTGTATCTTGTGAGATATGAAGATTTCTCGATCAGGTGACTTCATGGTTATCTGTAAAAAGCCTTCATTTTCTTTCCATTCTTAATTTCTTCTATCCACTTTTCTCTGATAATTCTATGTTTTCATTAAGTAGGGTATTTTTTGGTCATGGTGGAGTTGGTTTGGATCAGCAATGGTAGACTAGGTTTCTGGATAATCTCGAGCAAAGTCATGGCATGGTGAGAAGCTGTGAAGGAGAAATGAGGGGGAAGAAATGGCTAAGTGTCAGATTTGAATATTCAAAAAAAATTCTCATGCAAGGGTGGGGCACATTTTTTCATGTATGATGTCCTTGACCTCAAGGACATGAGGGACATCAAATTCCATGGTGAGTAAGAGGATGACACATGTCCTTGATCCAACGATAGGGGATTTGCATGAAAAAACACTACAAGCATTGGACGCTGAAATCCGATCACGTGGATGACCAGAGGAATCCCCATAGGGGATGGATGAATTTTTTAATTTTTTTGTCCTTGATCTCAGGGAATTGAGGGACATAAAATTCCATGGTGGTCTTGGAGCTGACACGTGTCCTTGATCTGATGGCAGGGAATTTGAGCTCCAAAAATGCACCTGGGGGCTGAATTGTCAAGTTGGAAGGTCACATGGGGGATGGGAACATTTTTCCAAGGTTTGTGTACCTGACCTTAGGGATATTGGGGACATAAAATCTTTCCAAGCTCCTGGTGCTGACATGTGTCCTCCTAAAAATTGACTAACTCCTGAACTGTCTCCAAGAGGGAACGATGATAACTTGAGATCCTGGTGGAATTTCTTGGTGAAATATTATATTATCCTTAATAGAAATTATCTTTTGAATCCAATGTTGTGGTTCGCATGTCTTTTTTCATCCACTTGATCCCTGAAAAAGAGGAATTTTTATTTGGTACTCCACATATGCCTGAGAAAAACTACCTTCAGACCTAATGCTCCAAAGTGTTGTGAATAATATGATTTCACCATCATTTATGGATTGTAATTTAATTTCTGTTCATGTTTTTTTTTACTCCTAACTCCATCTATAGCTCTCGTAATCTTCTTTTGAAGCTCAACAACTTTTTTAGGCATGTGTACTATGTAGGCTTATGAACCCTGCTTTTCATTCAGACTGCTCCAAGTCTTTCAAAACTTCCCCAAACTTTCCAAAATAATTTCCATGATTTTCGTAGGTCTTTAATTCACCTCCATTTTGAATTTATCCCTTCTGTTCCACTCTAGGGGGGTTGATCCAGTCTTAGGAAGGCAAATGATAGCCCTTCCCAATACTTCCAGAAGGTAGCATCTTTTCAGAACTTCCTAAAATAACATGGGGGATTAAATTGAATTTCCTAAATCACCTAGGGGAAAAATTTGACATCAAATAGGGGGATGACCAGACTGTCGGATTTGACCTAGGGTTCCTAGGAATGATAAACCATGAAAATTTCAGCATAGGGGTATAGTTCTCGTACTCACAAAATTTCAATTTCCTTATTACATATTTGCATGACAACAAGGCCTCAAAAAATCCTACTACCTTGTGTCACCCCAATAAAACATTCCTTTATATTTGAGTAATTCCTTCAGGGGATTAGAAATCCTTGCATATCCTTTGATAAAATTCATGTAATATCTTGTATGCCCTAAGAAACCGTGCACTTCACTTTGGTTGGTAGGTTCTTATAATCCCAAAATTACTACAATCTAAGCTGGATCCACCAATAATACATCCTTGCAAATAATTTTACCAGGTAAAGTGCCAAATTGTGTAGAAACATTACACTTCTTAATATTGAGGGAGATGTTTAACTGCCTACATATCTCAAACATTAACCTTAGATTGTCATAACCATATTTTACTAACCCATAATAGTTAAATCATCTAGATAAACCTATAGAAACATATGGATGAAGTTATGAAATTTCTACAAAACTATACACGAGAACATTTTTGACACATTCTTCAATCAAAAAGGGCATGATAGTATATTGAAAACTTCTCCATTCAATGGTGAAGTTACTCTTCTCCTGATCCTCACATGTAATGTGCACCTGATGATACCTTGAAAATCCATCAGTAAATGAATACATTTCGTGCCCTGCAACACCTTCAAAGATTTCCTTTGTGAATAGTGTAGGAAAAGGATATATGATGCATGAAGCATTTAGTTCCCTGTAATCTACATAGATCCTAATATGGCCATCCTTATTGATGATAATAACCATTGGACTAACCCACTCAGATTCCTCAATTGATTTAATTATCTCAAAATTAATCATCTTGTCAATTTCCTCTTTCATCTTCACATGTAGGTTTGGGTTCATCCTATAAGGCCTCTTCTAAACCAGACATATGCCTTCTTGTAGCTTAATATTAATTTATCCCAAGGAGGGATTTACATCATATAAATCATGAAAGACTCTTGAAAACAAGTCCTAAAATTTGTGCAAGATCTTAATGATATTTTCTACCTCATTTTATGACCAATAATCTCACATGATATCCTCTTTAGGTGTATCCTTAGTCCCAATATTAACCTTGTTATTCTTCATAGGAACATGGTATGTATGTGCCTTTTCATTTGAAGAGTCCATTACCTTTTTCACACTTTTTATATGGCTAATATCTAGATTCTCCACTTCCTCATTGTCAATGAGGTGTTTTCCCTTTTCTTTTTCTTTTTAGGCATGCCCCAATACTGTCTCCTTTGTTTCCAATATATCTTCGCGTGCCTCAAGATCAAGATATGTGAATAACTGAAGCATGAGATCCTCTTCTTTTTCATAATCCCCCAATGAAATGCACCTCATGATCTTTAAGGTTTCATGTACTGGTGGCTTATTAGAGAAATAATCAAAAGTGTGAGCCATACCTTCATTCATGTCTTTCCAATTTATAGTATCTTGCTTGATCTCAACATGTACATACCATGCTCCCGTGTATTCACATAAAGTGAAATATAATTTATGTACCCAAAGAGATGGTGGTAAATTATCATAGCCTTGTCACAGTTATGGACATGTACCAAAATAGAAGTCTTACCATCATATTCATGTCTAAGAGAAGCAACATTTCTCCAAGTAAACCTTGTCAAAAAGGTTACCCTCACCTCGCACTAGCCCAAAATATTATCTTTGTGTGTCGTACACCAGCACACTATTGTTCTGTGTAAGGTCTACACCAACATATTCCTTTTATCTCCATTGTTCTTCCATGGCACATAAGAAATATTCAACCTTCTCCTCTCTAGTATACCTAGGTAAATAATTTTTCCCAATCACCTAATCATTCGTGGTCTTATTATCTGAGTGAATCTTCCCTTGACCTCATGTCTAACCATTTCATACATACCATGGGCCTAATTTTCATAAGAAACACTCCTAGTTTCATAGATAGATTAGGCATCTTTCCACTGAATTACACCTTCCTTTGATGGTTCCACATTGTTAGAGTCGTGCACTATGCATGCATAAATCCTATTCAGCTCGTCTTCACTCACAAGTTTAGTATAAGGTACAACCTTCACATCATCTAGGGGTATGACAACACACTTATCCTTGTTCTAAAAAATGATATATATATTATTGAAGCACATGTCAACTGTTAGTGTAGGTTATTATTTATCCTTTTATTTATTTATCAGGATAAATTTTACACTTGTTTTAACCCTACACTTGTTGGGTTAGCTTGCTTAGGTGTACTAGTTGTGTGGAGTTAGCTTACTAGTCCTATGGAGTTAGCTTAACTACCAGTATCAATTAGTGGGATTTCTTCACCACTGATTTAGGTAGTAGTTGCACTTCCCTCCTCCTATATGTACATATTTCTTATTGAATAATTCAAGTCATTGTATTGTAATGTATTAAGCATTATGGATTATGTTGGATTTCTATATATGGTATTTTAGCTCTTCTATTTTACAAAGCTAATGTGGTGTGTTGTTATCATCTAAGATCGTGGCATAATCTTCTTTTTGTTCCTTTCATGGTATCAGAGCTATAGATGATGTAGACATCCATCTGTAAGTTTTTCTTTGCAAACAAGGGTTTATTATTTTCATGTATTTAGAATTTGTTAGCAATTTTCTGCAACATACATTTTTATGCAAAACGGAGTGCATTATTTGATTTGGAAGGTGCCAAAACCCTAGAATCGGCTGTAAACTCGACCATGTTTTGAGACAGTCAAACCTGGATGCAGATCTGTACCCTTTGGGTGTATTCTTTTATCCATTGGATATAAGCGTGTACCTTCTGGACACATTCTTTTATCCTCTAGATATTTCAATTTTGGATGTAGTCTTTTATTCACTAGACATAGATATGTACCCTCTGGGTGCATTCTTTTATCCATTGGATATTGACGTGTACCTTCTAGATGCATTCTTTTATCCTCTGGATATTTCAGTTTTGGATGCAGTCTTTTATGCACTGGATGTAGATCTATACCCTATGGGTGCATTCTTTTATCCATTGGATATTGTATTTTGGTTTTTGATGTAGTCTTTCATCCACTGCACATAGATCTGTACCCTCTTGGTGCATTCTTTTATTCATTGGATATAAGCGTGTACTTTTTGGATGCATTCTTTTACCCTCTGGATATTTCAATTTTGGATGTAGTCTTTTATCCACTGGACACAGATATGTACCCTCTAGGTGCATTCTTTTATCCATTGGATATAAGTGTGTACCTTTCGGATGCATTATTTTACCCTCTGGATATTTTCATTTTGGATGTAGTCTTTTATCCACTGGACGCAGATCTGTACCCTTTGGGTGCATTCTTTTATCCATTGGATATAAGCGTGTACCTTTTGGATGCATTCTTTTACCCTCTGGACATTTTAGGTTTAGGGCATGGGATTTTATTCTTTGGTCGCAAGCATATATCATGTGGATGCACTCTTTTACCCTTTGGACATTTGGGTGTCACGTGTACCTTTAAAAAAAAGATCAGCATTAAAATATTATTTTAATTGCAAAACCTTCTAGAGCTCATAACTTTTGATCTGTAGCTTGGATTAAGGTGATTTTTTTTTTGAAATTGTGTATTTTTTCGAGATCTACGCATTGGTGACATTTTTATACACATATTTCAAATTTAAAAGGTATTGTTACTAATTTTAATATTTACATGCACTCAATTATAAAGTGTCAAATTTGAGAGGGTGTTGTGATCACTTGTGGATGCAATTTCGGTTGAGCCCGACATCCTAAACTTTTGGTTATTACATTCTTGTATATTATGGGTGTATACATTTATATATCTCTTGTTTGTTGAGATATTTTAGATCTATATTTTTGACACTTTTTTGAGCATGTTGACAGTCTCTCTTATGGGGGAGCTATGCTGGTGGAGCCCAGTGTTAGTTTTTCAGTGTTCAAGTAGTTGATTTTGACAACTCATACAGATTTTTGGTGTCACTCTACCCATTCTGCAGTATGGGAGGGTGTGGTGTTGATTGCTTCTTCGAGTTTCATGTCCTTGCCTTGTTACCTTGGCTTTTCTTGGATCGTGGCACTCCTACTTATTTGGATCTCGTGTCTGCCTTGTTGCCTTGGTTGTTCTTAGATCATGGCACACCTATTTGTAGTAGTTGATCAAATTATGTTTGGTGTTTGTTTTTCACTTTTGACATCACTCCATTGACAATTTCCTTGTATGGACCTATTTTGGTGAAGCCCAGTGTCAGTTTTTTTTTAGTTCTATGATCGAGCAGTGGATTCAGACCACAGTGTGCACCACACTTCTTTAACATTGTATGAGTTTTTTCAGCCGAGCTTCTGATGATATCTTGCAGCAGGATTTTTCCCCATCTACTTTGTTATTACTGGTTTTGGGTACCTTGCGGTGTCCAATTTTCCCAGTTGTTATACATGGGTACCTCATTAGGCCTTGTTGTCAGGACCTACCTTCTTTTTCACCCACCTAAGCTATTCTTACGGGAGGGTGTTAGTGTAGGTTATTATTTATCATTTTATTTATTTATGAGGATAAATCTTACACTTGTGTTAACCCTACACTTGTTGGGTTAGCTTACTTAGGTGTACTAGTTATTTGGAGTTATCTTACTAGTTGTGTTGAGTTAGCTTCATAGTTATGAGGAGTTAGCTTACTAGTCTTATAAAGTTAACTTAACTACTAGTATAAATTAGTGGGAGTTCTTCACCACTGATTTAGGTAGTAGTTGCAATTCCCTCCTCGTATATGTACATCTTTCTTATTGAATAATTCAGGTCATTGTATTGTAATGTATTGAGCATTATGGATTATGTTGGATTTCCATATATGGTATTTTAGCTCTTCTATTTTGTAAATCTAATGTGGTGTGCTATTATCATCTGAGATCACGGCTTGGAACAATCTTCTTAACATTCCTTTCATCAACATTATTCGCATAACACCAAGGTTGCCCAAGTAATGGTGGGAAGTTGTCTTCCTTGGCCAACTCCAATAATTCAAAATTTTCTGTGAACTTGGATCCTTGACTATTGATTGAGGTATCTTTTGACACTCCTATAGGCATGAACCTTGTTTTATTTTCCAGATACATCTAATAGGAGGATGGTTGCAATGGTATCCTTATCATTTGATTCCATGCATCCAAAGTTAGAAAATTCACCTCGTACTTATTTCAATTAGAATATTACACACCATCCAATCATATATGACTATATCCAATGTGATTTCCTTGTCATACTCATGGTTGTGTGGTGGAAAATTTACGTGAAGGATCTAACACTTGTACTCGAATTCAGCGTGTGGTACCTTCTTGTGCAACCATTATCCTAGTAGTGGGATGATGTTATCCTATCTCAACATCCTACATGCCTCCTTCAGATCATCTACATATTTTTGTTGAAGCATAATGTTCTTCAAGTATTCCTTTTTGCATGCCTACTCCTTTAGGAACTGAATCTCCCCTTGCAAATATCTAATTATGTCCCATGGTCTCTTGGTAGAACTCCTTCTGATACTCATCATATAGAAAATTCATATGCATAATATCCTCCCTCCTAATGAGAATTTTTTCCTTAAGAGGCTCACTTGCGTGTTGCTTCTGCACGTGTAGTAACTAACATATGATGTAATTATGGATAAAACATCTTCTTAGGTTCCCATTTCTCATTCTTCACATGATTTAACTTGATCATCGTTGCGCCTTTTTCCTTATTTTTTATCTTAAAAATATGCTCATAAAGATTAGGGTGGTCCTCAATGTTATGTTGTTTCCCATAATACGTGCATACCTGATTATTTGGAATCCCACACTAGTAATTATCTGGGGAGCCAAAAGTATATAAATTTTGACGTGTAAATATTCCTCTACTACCACATCATATACTCATATATCCACCTCATAACCTACCATCTCCATTGTTGGACCCTTCAGGAGGCTTGGCTTCCTGTGTCTGAGAGCTACTCACCAATGTGGTCTATCACAATCCATTCTTGCATGCCTCATGAATTTGGTCTATTAAATGGAAATATTTTGTATCATGGGTATGTGCATTGTATATTTTTAAAAACATGGATAATTTTTTCATTATTATGTGTTGTAAGTAGGGATAATTTTGAACATCATGATTCTTGTGGCAAATATCACAAGACTGTAACCCACATCCACATCGCAATCGGTTGACCATAACCCATTTTATGTCTCATGCGCTGAGTTGGTAGAAAGCTTCTCCAAATTTTTAGCCATATTTGTTGTTTGTGCCTCAAGAAAAGGTCTCACTCCAGTGTCTACACTTCTAACTACTTCAACGTGTAGAGCTACTTCTAAATCCTTGCGCTGATCTGTGTACATTTTATGTGATAAGGCCCTTCGAAACGGAGTCAGTAAGCCTACAAAAAACCATTTTACATGGTGACTTTGTTGAATATCATAGGATAGATTACGAAAGAGAGTTTTAAACCATGCATCATAATCCCACACACTTTCATAAAATCCATGCTTGATGTTCTTGAGTGCACTGATACTTTGCTTCTTAATCTCAAGAATGTGAAATTTAGTGAAAAATATCATACACAATGCATCATAATCCACCATAGTTTGGTGCGGATCATACTTCTTATACCAATTGTGTGTGCCCTTGAAGTGTCATGGAAAATTGACTTTCCTTTCTATTAAGAGCTGTAATCCCATTTTCTCTCCATAGAAATTCACACTTATACACATGCTCAGTAGTATCCTCCACACCTCTATATTCTAGAAAATGAAGAGAACTCTCAAAGAAGACATGACATTTCTGCTACTGATGTTGTTGAGGTGGTGTTTATTGAGGCTGATTTGGCGGTTACTTTTAGGGAGGTTACTGAGGTGGCAAACCTTTGCCTGGGTTAAGACAAGACCCATATCTTGAACCTCCACCAGGGTTTCCTTTGTGTTGTACTTGTCCTAGTCCTCTGAAGCCTCCCATCCCAACCTATGGTCATGTAGATGAACTTCTTTGTGTCTCAGTTGTTATACTGAACTAGACATCCATTGTGTGCTAACATGTTGTCCTGTTGAATCTCATGTAAAGATGGCCTCAAATTTACTTCTAAACACTAACACCTGTTGCACTGACATGTGCATGTCCCTAATATGTTGTGATTCCTGAGTTGAAACAAGAATATTCCTAGATGAATCCCCTTCCCAATGTCTAGATTCCACTTTATTTCCTTTCCTATGATGTTCTTCAACAACTACCTCTGGATTTGGAACACCTTACATTAGGACTAGGTAGCCAAACTAGGTCAGATGTACGCCTGCGGTCCTCATTATTTCCTCTAACGCGCTCTCATCAGAATTCAATGGGGTCTCTCTACTGTACTTTCCAAATGTTAGGAGGGCATGATAATATGGCTCCTTGTCTTCCATGGATATTTCATCAATTCTTCCAGTCATCATTCTTCTTAATCTTTGTGCCACATCAAATTCCCTTTTTTACACCTCATTATATTTGAGTTGTCTTTCCTCTCACTGCATTTCTTCTACCAGGGATACCACCATCATTTCCAAACCTACTCCTTCCCCTACACATGGTGGGGATTTATCTATCCATATGTACTTTCTCCATTCGTAGTTCTACCATTAAGATCTTACTAGCTAAGGGTATCATGCATAAATATGATCCTCTTGGTTCACAAAAAAATAATTATGCCTCCTTTGGACAAGAATATGATGAAATCACATACTCCAAAGTATAGTTGCATCACACACCTTCCCACCAATTATGTACAACTTTATTCCACGTCTCAGTTGAATCAAAGAGAATCAGGTAACCTTTATGTATCAAATCTCTCTTCCCTAGCTAGAGACCTTTGTTTATTGTGTAAGCTACCAACCAATGGTACAACTCTATTGGGAAAAATATGAAGAATGTTGCATACAAGAAGTCATAAATATTTTCTTCCACCAACATTCACACATTAAAATAAAGTCTATTGCTATATGTTTGTGTAAAAACATCTTGTTTGTTTTCTATCTGACTCTCAATACTCTCCAAAGATAGTCAATACACCATCTGCATACAACATCCTAGTAGATAGTTTAAAAATAGGTCTTCGAAATAGAACCAAAATTTAGTCTTCTGTTTAACCAAACCATAGATGGGTGGATTGGAACCTCATCCAGACAAGTCTGGAAGCTCACCTAAAGCATGCACAACCACCAATTCCCTCTTTTTTATGCTTATCAGAATGTTAGTGTATGTTCATCGTATTCATAGTCAAGACATCCATTTATGAAAAGAAAAGTAACATAACCATGGAAATCCAGAAACACATATAATAAGGAAACTAATCAACATACAAAATTATTATTAACACTTGAATTCTTATAAATCCATACTTAGACATAGTCAATTTAGCAACCCAAATATAATTATACATTGCAAACCATAATCAATACATAATAAAGTAGTTGATTACATCATAGTTCAATGCATCCATATACTGGACCATGTGGGTTCTCAACAAATTTGAAACCTAGACTGTTGAAATCTCCATTCACATTCTACTCTTAATACATCATAAGATATATATATATCTCCAATAAGGAAGCACTACCTATATATAAGGGTGGGGACATTCCCTTCACCACTTCATGCACTTTCCTGATAATAGGCGTGTATACAAAAATAGCCTGCATGTTTTTACAATCACTGCTAATAATATATTATCCTAAATATTTAACATGCTTTAATCCCTATTTTTAGCCTTGTCCATGTGTTTACTTTATCTGGCTCTTCATGTGCTTTCTTTTCCCTTGCTTGGCCGCTAAGTCTTCTTGTTTTTATCTATTTCTGGATATTTACTTGAGCGACACTCCAACTCTACTTTTCTATTTTTTATCCCTTATGGAAAATTGACTAAGTCCTTGAAATTATGCATGCATATGCATAGCTTCATGCGTTGGCCTGTATTTCCACTACAAGTGTCCCTTGCGTGCACGTACCCTTACATGTAACTACTATTCTCAACTTATACTTAGAAATTTTATATGACCAACAAACATGATTTTTGTAATGGGGGTAAACGTTGAAGGTCCATTTTCAGGTGCTCATCTAGACCTAGTCTAGGTGCTTAGAGGCCAAATGAAGCATGATATTCAGTTTGAGAGCCATGTGATCTCATGAAGTCATCTAGAGGTGTGAGAAATTGTTTCTCAAGTATGTTAGGTCATTTTCTAGATCTTGGAAGTTGATTCATGGCATTAGTCTACTTTGTCTAGGTCTAAACTAAGCCTAATCCTAGTGTTTGGAATCCTATTATAGCATGATAGCCAATTGCAAGTGTTTGTGAGCTCTTAATAATGCTCATGGAGGTATGATATGTTATTTTCATCATGTAGAGGAATTTTTTAGAGGTTTCATACTTGGTTAGAGTGTTGGTTCAGTTTGTTATGGCCTAGAACATGCAAAACCCTAAGCCCTAGTCATCCAAATGAGATGGGACATGATTATGCAAACCTGTTTCAGCTACCCTGATTATTGGAGATGGTGAAAAGGGATGTCCTATAGGTGTGAGGAAATTTTTAGGTAAAAGTGAAGATAAATTTGCAAGTTATGAATTTTTAGGAAAAACAAAGTGCTTGAGAATGTAAATCCAGCTCGAATTAGAAACTTCAGATAATTTGAGTGAATTTTATTCTTTTCATGGGACCCATAGGTTTTGGGTAATGTTTTTACACTGAGATAAGAATATTTTCCAAAAATAATTATGTGGTTTGATCCTCACATTTTTATGAATGATCGTTAAGAAGATAAGTTACTTTGAAACCCTAGCTCAAAAATGATGGAAACGATCTTCTTGGTAAGAATCCATAATCGAGTAATTTTTCTTATCTGATGATTGGAGGTTATAGGGTACTCCTCTATTTTCCTAGAAATTTATGATGGAGCATGTGACAATTTGTGGGCCCTGTTAAAATAGGATATTTTCTAAAAAAAATTAGTTTGTTGAAAAGTTGTCCATTAAAGGCATTAAATAAATCAACATTTATTTGAGATTGGGAGTTGTAATACATTTCCATGATAGCTTCATGTCATTCTTGAGATCCTAGAGGTGAAAATGTTCCCTATCTTTGAAGACTAGTTTTTGGGCCTAGAAGGGAAGTTTTGAGTAGTTGCATAGATTGACCTAGTTGAAATCCTCTCACTTGGAGTTGGAAGTAAATGTAAGATGTTTTGGAAATCATATTTAGAGACATTTCTAATGGTATATGATTTTTCTCTTGATGATTTTTTAAAGGTGAACTAGTTCAATTTGTGAAGAACATGTTTGACAGTTTTAGGACACATTTTCCTTGGCTAATAATATGGATGTAGAAGACTCATTTTTTGGATTAGGCAATGATTTTTATCAATAGAGAGTGAATAGGTATAAAAAAATTCCTATTTAAGAAATTTATAGGTCTTGAATGTGATAGAAAGGGTACAAACTAGTTGAGTTTCCAAAACTTCTTTCTAGGTAATCAATTTGATGAGGGAAAGTAGGTGTGATTTTTCTTTGTTGGTTATTTCATGAGGTTTAGTAATCATGGATGTGTTCTACGAGTTAGTGGATTTCTAATGAGTGAATACATGGAATAGGTGATATGTTCTTTTCTGATCTTAACCATGGTATGTGAAGACAGATTCTTGGAAGCAACTATTTTGAGTAGGAAATGGGTCTACTTGATAGAGTTATGAAAAAAATGATTGGTGAAAGGTAATGTGAAAGCATGGATGATGTTTTTTATGTTTTATTTTACATGTGTGAAGTCTTTGGATTCTTGAAAAACTATGGTGATGAGTTTGGAGGTCTTTGATGAGCCATGTGATGGGGTTTTGAGCCATTTTTGGCTTGTTTAGCTATATTGGCACATGTCCAACCTACATGGGTACATCTTATGAGTTGTTATGAATGTATTGCTATATTTCTATGTTTTATTGGTTGAGATCCTTGATAACGACTAACTTGTGTTATGTTATTAAGATGAGAAGCATATAAATTCAGTGTTTTAGTTCAATTTTGAATGAGTGAAGATAGAGGGAAAAGTGCGAGCTAGTTAAAACATTTCAGTTGGTTCAAGGTAATAAAATGAGATATGATAATCTATAAAAAGTTTGAGGATTGTTAGAGATATATTAATTTGAATTTTTTTAAGGGTTTTGAAGGAAAGATTTGCCCCATAGTCCATTGTTCTTCTAAAAATTGGTATCAAAGCACGTCCTTTTGAAGAATTTTTATCACTTAAAAGGAGATCCTTTGAATCAAAATAAAATAAAAAGGTGATTTATTAGTGTGGCACTTCTGTTAGCAAGCCAACATTGTTTGATGGGATTAACTATGATTTTTGGAGTCTAATTATGAGGACTCACATCATGTCTCTAGTGTTTGATATTTGGAAATATTTGCTGGATGGTTATACAGCTCCTCAAACTCCTCTAACAAGTACTGTAGAAAATAATTTATGTAATGGAAATTCAAGGGCTATGAAACCAATCATGAGTGGAATAGCTTAACCTGAACTTGTGAAGGTCATTCATTACAAATCAGCAAAAGAAATATGGTAGAAACTTTAAATCATTTATGAAGGATATTCCAAGGTAAGAATAGTTGAGCTTCAAACCATCATAAATCATTTTGAAGGGATAAAATGAGTGATGATGAGTCTATTGTTGTTTACTTACTTAGATTTGACAAGGTTGTCAACATCATGAAAGGATTAGGTGAAGAATTGAAGGAAGAAGTTGTGTTGCAAAAGGTATTGAGGTCTCTCACTCCTAGATTTGATCCTAAAATATATTCTATTGAGTTTCTTGGAGCTTTGACTGCTTATGAAATGAGTGATGTTGACTCAAAACCAGCTTAGAAGGAAATTTATTTCAAACTTAGATGAATACCAAGGAAAAGAAAGTTAGGGATGATGGTGATCCTCATGAGATAGATGATGAATAACTCTTTGCAATTGTTTCTAGGAGATTGTAACCTAGTTCAGGTAAATATAGAGGTATATTTCCATTCTAATGTTTTAATTTTGGTAAGGTTGGAAGCTTTTTTAGTATTTTCCCTCATATACATCAGACTGAAAGTGATTAAGAAGATAAATCATATGAAAAATATAAGCAATCCAACAAGTTCATCAAAAACAAGAAGAAGTTCCCTAAGAACAAGAAAAGTTTCTATACTAAAGAAGACTGCAGTTCTTCAAATTACAACATTTATTCCACTGATAGTGAGGATGAAATGCTAGACTTTAATAATTTGTTCATGTAAAATGAAGCAAAGCTTCCATAAAGAAAAATATTCTATGTTCTATGATAGTGGATGGGACTTGGATGAAGAAGAAGAGATGGTTGAATTTAAGTTGGAGTTTGAAAATAACTTAGAGGAACTAAAACTTCAAAAGAAGAAAAATTAGAAAATGAAGTTAGTAAATAAGGATTATGAAGATCGGATCAAGCTTCTAGAAAAGATAATTGGAAAGGATGTTAAATAATTTGAAGAGATCATCAATTAACTTAAATACCAACTTGGAATCATCTCAACAATACTAGAATAAAAATAAAAGGAATGTGTTATGTTATGCAAAAAAAATTAACACAGACTTAGATGCTTATAGGTAGTTTCAAGGTCCATGAAGATGAGTTCAAGTCCTTACAATCTTAATTTTATCTAACCTTGAACAAGTTGGAGATATACCAAAGGTTTGAAAGAAGCACAAAACATTTAGATGTTTTTTTTGAGAAAAAAAAGGCATCCAAATGATAAGTCAGGTTTAAGGTTCAAATAAGACATCAAAGGAAAATACGTGAAGCAATATGAAAATGTTTCAAGAAAGAATATTGAAAATCCAAGCACCAAAAGGGAGAGATACCTCAAGGACAACCTGAAATCAAGGCTAGTAAGAAAACAAAATGCATTTAAGTATGAAATAACTTTCAATGGATATTTTTACTCTTGTAATTGGATTTGGACACAGATCAAAAGAGTGTAGAAAGATTAAAAAGGATGATTATACATGAAAAGAAAACAAAAATGATCAATCAAAGAACATCATATGATACAATTGTCATGATAAGGGCCACATAACAAGATATTATTTCCGTGATCCACCAAGACAAAGATAGAAAATTGAAGGTAAGATGCATGTTTTGTGTTATAATTTCAATTAAATTGGATGGATTGCAAGACACTTATATTATGAGACACCTAGATAAAGATGGAGAAATAGAGAAGCTAGAGGTATGAATTTTGTTGTTTTCTTTAAGTGTAAAAATTTATGGACATATTGCAAGGTTCTGTGATTGGAAGATGAATAGTCATGAAAAGGAGACATCAATAAATTCCAAATATGTTGAAAAGAGGAAGGAAGAATATAATGTAGCTAGTTGTTCAAAGCATGATGAGCATATAATTATATTTACTATTGTAGAACCTCAAGATATTTTTTATCTATCTAAGAAGACTACCAGATATATGATAGAGAAGAAAAGGTACATAAGTTAAGAAATCTAATGGAATAATTTGGTATCATGTCCCATGAGGACATGGATATTTTTCCTTGTCAGATTAAATCAGTGGTTAAGGTTCCTCTTATAGGCTTCATGGGGTCATCTTCCTATGTGATTGAAGCATGAGAAGGTATGTTTGATCTGCATAATTCAGTTTGGTCTTAGTCAAAGATAGAAATGAGTCTTGTCTTGTGTTTTGGTCTAGTGGTCTATACTATGAAGCATATGGTCTCAGTCAAGTTTCTTGGTCTAAGTATGAAGTCATCAAAAGGTCTTTGGCTCCCTATCTTGAGTGATTGTGAAATTGTTTCTCAGAAGAATCAAGAAATTTTTTCATGTTGTTTCATGTAAGTAAATGTTTTCATTTGTTAAAGTATGCTCTTTTTATGATTCAAGATATGTATATCTTGTCACAAAGGTTTTTAGTCTGTCCTAAGCATGTTTTATGTATTATCATGATGTAAATATGAAGTATGTCAAGTATGTGTGCTTGATAGAGATAGTATGAAGTGTACCTAGGTCTGTAGAGATACAAGGAGAAGTTGTATATGTCATCAAAATAGTGTTGAAGTCTGAAAGGAAGTTAATTGAGTCTGTAGGGTGCTCTTGCTCTTCCTCTGTAGTTTTGCTACAATTATGTTGTGATTTTGTTGTGGTTCTACTGCTTTTTCAGAAGGTTATAGAACTAGGCTTCTAAGTTGATGTGCATTCTGTCAATCCTACAAATAAATCTATCAGGTCTTAATATGATGACATAGGTTGAGGGGGAGCATATATGTTCTGAACTCCAAGGAATATGAAAATAGAAAAGTTGTGAGGTTTATATGACTGATTGTCATCATTATTGAAATGAAATTTGCATTGAATCAGGGTATAGTGACTATGAAAGAAATAAAATGGTATGTTATGGGTTTGATATGGCCTATTAAGGATGGTGGAGCTAGTTTTGATCCCAATCAAGTGTGTAAGGTGCTTAGTAGGATTTTGTAGGAGTATTAGTCATGTTTTTAGGTACAGTGACAAAGAGAGTAAGTCATATGATCAAGGAGGTTGTAATAACATGCAAAGAAGGATGAAGTCAATAAAGTGTTGATTCAGGACAAAGGCATTTAAGTTGATCACTCTATATTGCATATATGCAAGGTATGAGTTTGTATTTGTACATTTTTAGGTAAAGAAGGATGGTAAAAACCAAGGGGGAGCTATAAGACAGTATGCCATGTTGTGTATGGGCTTCCATGGTTGGCAAAGGGTAGTATAAATTTCTCTAAATATTTTCTTTAGGGATCTCAATGCTAATAAGCGGTTATCAGCTAGTACATGGTAGATATAGGTATTTTGATGATGTTCTTAGCTAAATAATGGTTTAAATAGGTGCAATGAATGATTTTTAAGCTCAAAATCAGAATTTTTGGCATGTATTAGTGCTTTATATATCTCTTCCTAGGTATGTTATAGTGCTGCCATGATGAGAAAGTGGTCAAAAACATAGGTTTGTGAAGGTATTGTAGACACCAAATTTGGCTCACACTCCCTTGGGTCCCCTTTATTTAACTAACATAGTGTATTCACCTAATCATTGAATTAATTACAATTTAATTGATGTTCATCCTCACATTATTGATTAATTTAACTACTTACAATTGAATTAATGTTCATCCTCACATTATTAAATAATTTAATTACTTTAATTAAGTTCATTTACACATCACCTAGCCACATCAACTACACACCTCACCATGGACTTCTTCTTAGTCTATTAATTAACTAAGACTAGGTATCTACTTATCTTAATCAACTAGGACTCTTTCAAACCCTAAAATTAAAGTCATATTCCTTCTCCAACAACAATCCCCCTTATCTAAATGCTAACCCTCACTTGAGACCCATATTGACAATCAAGGCATGCCAAAATTAATAATGATTTGCCTATTTTTGGACAACCTAGGATTTCTCACCTTAACCGACACTAGTTAACCCTCAACCAAGGCCAGTCACCCTAACCATTGGTTGGTTTGAAAATATGTTAGATTAAGCAGATTGTGCAGGGCATAGCCCCTCTTTGAGATAGCAAAGAGAAACTAGTTTATTGCTAATCTATCAAACATAAACCTTCTAACCTTTTTGTTGGTTTGAAAATCTGTCAGATTAGGCAGATCATGGGGAAACATGCCAACAGTGTGCAGGGCATAGCCCCTCTTTGAGACAACAAAGTGAAACTGGTTTATTGCTAATCTATCAAGCAGGAATCTGTGTAAATCTACACTATTCTAACTTCAGGGGTTTTGGGATCTCATCCCAGTAGAGGTAATTCTAACAAAAAATAGAAAGGTGAGAGGGAAGGAATGGAGGAAGATAGATCTGAAGGAAGAAAAGAAATGATTTCCAAGACATAAAGGTCAGAAGGATTATGCTTTGGGCTGGTAGTAAACAGAGCCAAACTTACTTGCATAAAGAAATAAAGCAATAGTGATGAACATATGATGATAATAGGAATGAATCCAACAGAATAAAAACATAGATCTAACTTAAAAAATATCTGATGCAAATAACATATATATTGAGCACAAAGTTTGAACATATATATTAATATTTCTTCTGTTACAAGAGAGCACAAAGTCTTCCTTTCCTCACTTATTTTTTCATACAAAATATATCCACCCCTGGAATACAATAAGTATCCCAGTATTTATAGAAGGAGAAGATGAAAGAATACAAAAACAAACCAACCACTATTTACAAAATATCTAAAAAGTCAAAAGTTGACTTTGGGCAAGTTTTTGGATGGCAACATCCCATGATGCAACATGGATGATGTCATCATAAATGCCAACATACTTTTTAAATATGTTTAACAAAATTGATCAAAGCATACACAAGAGGAGAAACTACTCCTCATCATCTCTAGCTTAAACGGAGTGTCTTGCTTCTAATCAGGAGAGGTGATGTGACACTAAGCTCGGTATTCCATAAGCTTGCTGATCATTGTCTGAAGTTGATTATGGTCTGGACCTTTGAAATGGTTGCCAGTGACTTTGCAAGTTTATTTTTCATTCTTGAGCTTATCAGGTAACCCGGCATATTCCTCACATGCTTCGATCAAGAAGCCAATGAAATCATGGAAAGCTAGAAGGTTATTGATTGATTCTCAGTCAAAAGTGACCTCTGGTTCCAAACCTTGGGTGATGATAGTCTTAAAGTGCTGAAATGTATCATCTACTTCCCTCAAGGTGAATGATTTACTGAGTGACCCTGGAGACATCTTTGTAACTGTCTACTCGATGTTGAATCATGCATCTAGGGCTTCATCCTTGATTTTATCTATCCTCTCCAGGATATATTCCATTTGATCAACTTGAAAATCTAAAGCAACGAGAGCTTTGTTATGTGCTCGTGGGTGATCGATGAAACTGACCTTTAATAGGTCATCAGTGGAGCAGTTAGCCATTGTTTGTAATGTTTCATGTTGCAACCTGGCATTTTCCAACTCCTCAAAGAGGGAAACTGCTACCGCTTGTAGCTCCTTATTTTCCTGATCAATATCCTGGTACAGCACTGTGAATTTCTTAATCATTTCCTCACTATCTCTGAGGATTCAATCTATCCAGGAGGATACTTCCATGCCTTGTTCGCCAATCTTAGCATATTCATTAATCTTATCCTAACTAAGAACTTCAGTAGGTTCAGCCGTAGTCATAGGAGGAGCATTTCCCATTCTCTGCAACGCTTGGAGAAGATGTTTATTTTGTTCCTTGAGTATTGTCTTCTCCTCTTTTGCTTCTTGTAGCTTCTTGCAAAGGGCGTCTACTACAGAAAATTCCTCTACTTGTAGGATTTCAGATGAGGTTCCCATCATGACTTGGGTCACTGTAAATTCTGTAGGAGATAGATCTTTCTTTTCTTTGGTTGGATCTGGATATGTAATCTCCATGAATGTCTCCCCTGAAATGCTCTTTAAAAAGTGAGTTATCACTTTCTGCTTCTTCGGTCCCTTGTTTGGAATGACAGAGAAGTCCATGGGTGTGATGGGAACCTTTCTCTTGTGCTGGCTCAGATGGTCAGAAATCTATCTCGGACTTATGGGAGTGGGATTAGAGGGAATAGAAAAGGAAACAGGGGTGAAAGGGGAAGCACCTGAAGAGGCCGTAGGGAATAACGTTGAGACACTTGGTGGCGGCATTGACAAGGAGTCCAACACGCTGCTGCTTATGGGGCCTGGAGTTACTACAAGAGAATAAAAGGTCATGAAGATAGAAGAGATCTGTAATGGGATGGAGGGAACACTAGGTGATAGATCTGTGAGAGAGGAGAAGATGGAAGAGGTGGGAGATGGAAGGGAGGAAGGGAGAGAAGAAGACACATCCATAGGAATAGATGCTTCAATGACAGGGGGAGGAGAAGGAGTGAAAGAAGGAATGGTGGGTACCTCAGTGGTTGTAGTTGTGACCATATCCTGAGTGTATGTATCCATCAAAACTTCGGTGGTCTCTTCTTCTTTACCTGGAGATACCAGGTCAACCACTTGCTTCTCAGAAGTAGTAGGAGGGCTTTCAAAAGTTTCTTCCCATTTGCTTGGTTCTCCCTACTTATCCTTTCCTTTTCCTTTCAGTGCCTGGATTGGCCTTGGAGATTCTCTACCTGAAGGGGAAGTAGCGAAATCTACTCCAAGGTAGGTGAGACCATTCTATTTGCACCAATGATCGGTGCGCTGTAACGTGGGTTTAACCATTTCTTGAATGGTCTTTGGCACTTTGTCTCTATCGACCTCTGTGAATGGATAATTGTCCCCATCTGTAACAAGGTAAACCTAATCAATTTCTTGATCAGTCTCTTGGAATCCCTTTAGAACGATGGCTACGCCATAATGGACGATCTCTGCCAAAGCCAGCTGGGAGTGATCCTTTCACCTTATATCTATTTCATGTGTCAGGTTGATGTATATGTCCTTGATCTCAGGAACATGGATGGGATCAATTTGTTCCTTTAGGAGGAAACTCTGGCAATCAAAGGTGGGCCTTGCTGGGAAGTTGTGCTTTAGATTCAGTAATTCAAGCTCAACATACATTTCCGGAGCTTTGGCAAGTGTGGTGCAGGTGTATCGACCAACTGTAAGGGGCAATGTGGTTCCTACTTTCTTTCTCTTCATGCACCTCTCATGATAACTGATCAATTGACTTGATAACTCCAAGAGGATCAACTTGGGCCCTGTATACCTTGGTAGCTTTTTTGATTCACCTTTGAAATTCATAGCCCTGAGATATGTGAATGTAGGGAATTACGTGAAAAACAATCCCCACTTCTTCGTAGTGGCAATTACACTTGGGATGGTTCGACCATGTCTCATGTTTTGTCTTAGCAAATAGATTACCTCGAAGAAGGTGTCATTGATTTTTGAGAACTGAGGGATGTTGTTCTCGAGCCTTAGCTCTAGGTAGAATTCATATATTTTGACCTGGGGCCATACCCCATTCTGAGCTAGGACTGTGAACTCTCTTGCTGATGTTATAGCATATACAACGTAGGAGTTCATATAGAACTTCCTAGTTGTGAGGACCTATTGAAGCTGCTGGGAGATGATGTTGCTGATGATTTCCCCCAGTTAAAATAATGATCAAGAAAATTCTTTCTCATGGTCTCTAAATACCTCAGCATCCATTTGTGGAAATAATGGGCATTAGGAAGCCCAAATACTCTTTTTAGGAAGGTGATTATATCACTCAATTCCTCAATGAAGTCACTGCGGTGGATGGTCTATGGCCATCTGCTTACCAGCTTCTTGTTTTTTAGATGAAGTTCATTCATCATTTACATGTATTTGTCCTCATTGTCGTCCCATGCCTTCTTGTAGTCTTCTAGACTTATGGCGACATATTGCCTATGATGAGGGATGCCCAGGATTATTTTAAAGTGATGGGTGGTGAGGTCGATGATCATCTTTCCATCCTTATCTTTGACACACCTAGTGTCCTTGTTATAGCACTGAGTCACCAATATGATGAACTCATTATTTACAGCACTTACTGGTAGCCCAGCTGCAAAGTGCAATCCACTACCTACTAGCTTGGTCATCCATGGGCCACTAGTTTCCTGGTTGGTCCTTGCCCAAAATTCATCCATATCGATATGCCCCAGCTTAGAGTCTCTGATGTCGAGGTCACTCTCTGCATATGAGTCAGGCATCCTAAATTTCTGATATTTGTACTTCATCTCTTGTTCTATCAGCTTAGCTTTACCTTTAGAATTTGTTGGTTTCTTACTTGACGAAGACATGTGTGAGCTCAAGGATGGTTATTGTTTTACAAGAAGAAAAAAGGAGGTCCAACACAGAAGAGCCATGTCAACTGTCATGTTATTCATAATGAAATCTTGCAGAATGAAAAAATAGATATTATAAGGCTTAGGGTGCAAGGCGCAGGTTTACAGCATGTTGCAGAGGCTTAAAAATGTTGGGTGCACTTTTGAGGATGTTGACATGGAAAAAGATGTGCCAATGTTGATAGGAGAAAAGTTGCGCTTAGGTTATAAAGGGCACACTTTTGAGGAGTGTTGCATGACAGAAGGCAGTGCCAAGGGAAAAGCACAGGGTACGGGTTTACAACATAAAAAATTTCATGTTGATGTTAAGAAATATGCGTCTGTGCCCTAGGAAATTTACTTTAGTGGGGCGCAGGAAAATTCTATGTTGCATGGGTTTTAAGTATGCCTAAGGCATAATTTTTAAGTATGTTGCAAAGGAAATCAATGTGCCAAAGAAAAAACGCTTGGTGCGGATTTGGAGCACACAACATCCTATGTTGATGTTGTGTAAGATACGTCTGTGCCTTTACAAAAGCTGCTAAGTGTTATTAAACTTAGCGTGGGTTTAGGTTGTGCTATAAGCAATGATAGTGTGCCAAGGTGCGATTGTGGGGGGTGCAATAGGGAAAAATAGTGCGCCAAGGTTTTCCATGATTTCTTGCAATTTATTAGATTTCTTCTCTCTCTTTTTATTTTTTTCAAATGGCAAAGAGAGGGTTGTAACAAGATAATAAGCAGTGAAAAGGAGGCCTTAGGTTTTTTTAGAGGCAGGGGCCTTCCAAATTTACAGATCTGGAAGGAGAGGAAAAGGGCTTTTCAGTTGATTTGCTGATTGTTAAGTTATTCATTTTTAGATTTATAAAAAACCTAAAACCTAACACAACCAAAAACAAAACCACAATAGAAACAAGGATGATAGGAGCCACTTACCTGGTTTTATAAAGGATGAAGGATGACATTGGGGTCCACAAGCTCATAAAACGGCATGCGGGGGTGATAGGGATAGCTAACAGGCACAGAGAAAACACTTTTCACAATTTTTAATTCATGAAAATGACAGGTGGCAAGCGCCTATTTATAGAAAACCTAGCATTTATTGTTTCACAAACTTTCTTTGGCGCACCTTTGAGAGTGTCAAAATGACAAAAAGGGTGCCTTAGCGCAGCTTCATTGATGTCGACACCACTCTTTCAGTGCCTTAAGCACACATTTTATGATGTTCACATGATACTTTTAGCACCTTTAGCGCACATTTCATGGTGTCAACACACCATTTTCCATGCCTTAGCGCACATACTAGGCACATGTTTAATGATTTTGACATGTTATTTCCTGCACCAAATGGTTTTCAAAGGATGGACATTTCATGATGTTGACACAACATTTCTTGCGCCCAGTTGAAAAAAGATGAAAATGGCTAAGTTCTAAAAAACTTGATTTTTGGAAGGGAGCCTTAGGCCATTTTGAACGTTAACAGACTTCCTCAGGGGAGCAAAACATGAGTTTTAGTATGGTTACCTACAAATTATCCCTATCAATTATATAGGATAACACCATCATTGGTTACCTTATATACATTTTTTCAACCATTTACAGAGGTTGGTTATTTTGAGTTTTGGGAGATCTATTGTATTGAAGCACAAACCAGAGACTTCTCCTCATCCAGGTGATGGAATACACTCAACCACATGCTGAAACAAGAACTTGATGCTCATCCCAAGGCATTAGCATATTCATGGGAGCACTCTGGGAATTATTGCCATGACACTTCCCAAAAATTTCTTCATGGATAAACTACTGCCCTCCTCCATCAACCAGACTTGCAAATACGAGTAAGTATATTTGATTTTCATCATTTTGTACTTGGTTAAAGTGTAGGTTCATTTTCTTTTGTTATTACATTTTATTCCTTCCTACATTTCTCCATCCCGACCTTCTTATCAATCTACCCATCCAACCACCCACGGCCTTTTACCTCTCCATACCTGACCTCTTTGGATTCACGAGTCTCCTTGGCATTATTACGAACCCAACCATCCTTCATTCTTTGTGCAATCATAGAGAATTCTAAAACTAATTTTATTTAATTACCACTAAATTTCCCCTACCGACATTGATCACCTTAACCATTTCCAGTCACTTCTATTTATCGACATTGATCACCAGATTAACGTTAGTCTCTATGTGATTTCATTATTTTTAACCAACAAGCCCAATCAATCCTTAGTCTACCCAAACTTACCCCATATCTCACCATAACCTCCCATAAAATTCACTAAAACCTCACCCAATCTTGATACCAACCTACAAATTCACAACAAACCTTCCTAATTCTCTATACAGACACAGAGAGAGCCTCGACACCCACTTTTGACATTCTTCCATTTCCCATAGTAACTGATATCAGTTATCCTAAACTACCATCAGTTATACCTGTACTGACATTAGTCACCCTAACCAACGTTGATCTTTGTGCCTGGAAAAATTTCCCTAGACCAACAAACTTCCTAATTACCCAAAATCAACCCAAACTTCACCAAATCTTACCCAAACCCCGTCTGTGAACATCAGACCACCTCCCCAACCTGTAACCTAACCTGGGACCTTCACTAGTGTAGTTATCAAGCATTTAATTAGATTGACATGGATAGTAGTCTGAGACACCTAAATTAAAACACTAGCATTAGATTCTTTTATTTTCATGTTTATTTATTTTATATTGAGTTATGTATGAGTGGATTGACAACCATCGAGGAAGTATCACACGTCCTATATCTTTCTCACGCTAGGTAGTCAACTAACATTTACTTTTAACTATATCTTGTAGTCTTGATTTTTATTACAGGTAGTTCCTCCTATCCAAAAGGAAGCTCACATAATCATCTTGGATCAGAAATCAGAAATGTGCGCAATCAACCTTCGACCAACGTAATAACATGTATTCCTCCGAAACTATTTACCTTATCTACTTTATCATACAACAATTCGGTGAAACATTTTGGCACGCCCGATGGGACCCTTTTTGGGTTTCCTTTTCATTGTTCATTTTAAGGGTGCATTTTGAGTGTTTATTTCCTTTTGGAAAAACTCACATTAAAATTTATCCCTTAAAATATCCTCATTCTTTCTATTGTCTAAATAAAGTTTGCTTTTGGTGCTCTAAAAAGAACACATCTTCCTTTCTACTGTATTGCATTTAGTGAAAGATAATTCCTCGTCCTATTCTCTATTTACTACATCAAACTTAAGTATGGATTTGGACTTAAAAATTTTACATTTCATTTTGGTATGTTGCATTATAGCTCACATTAAATTGAGGGCAACCTCTACGCTGGAAGTCATGCCCAGTTGATGGTTGAATAATTGAATCGTAGTGCACACTCTCTTCTCTACAGAAAACCAGATAAAATAATTTACAAATTTTCTTAAACAACATCCTACCCAGAAGAAGTTTTCAACGATCACACGATCAGAGGATTGATTGTGGGAACCAAGATGGTTTCTTTTTCTAGACATTATCTTAGAGAAAGGACCCCCGTCACTAAAAATTTAGCTGAAACCATCCTTATTTCTTGTATTTTCATAGGGCACCTTTTATCAAACCAAGAACTCTACTCTATTCACAAGTTAGTTCTAAATGGCATAAGCTAGAACATAAAATTAACCACATAGGATTCCATGTTTGCTAGTTTTTTTTTTATTTGTGTTCTGAGGTGAGAGTTCATATTCTCCATTCTTTCTATAACCATAGTTGGTGTATTCTGACTCTTTTTGAGTGTGAAAGGGTCCATCATCGCTATACTCATATTTCTAGGTTGGTCTTTTATTGGATCTAAGTCACTAAATTCAATTTTTTTTCCATCTTTTCAAATTTCACAGTGACCGGAATTGCTCTAGTGATTGTCATTGGTTTACTCATTTGACCATCATCAGTTTACCTAACTATTGTCAGCTTCTTGTTGTTTTATTCATTTTAACCAAAGTAGAACTCATCATAGTGTTGTTCTTTCTAGGGTTCCTCAAATATTTCACCATACCTCTGGGCCTTTTAGATCACTGTCAAACCCATATTTTCTTCATTTTCATCATTTATTGCCACATTTATATGACTTTTAATTTTCCACAGTAACCGGTATCGGTCACCCTAACCGTCATCGGTTACCCTCTGTCACCAACATGGGTTACCCAATCGTCGTCGGTTCCTGTGTTTTAATTTTTCAATTAAAACAACACCAGTTTTCACCTCCAGAACTATTTTCTCCATTCCTTCTGTTCTTCTATGTCATCTACAAAAATTAGATTACTAGGTCTTTGCTAGCTCACATGGTTTTGACTCATATCCAAGCCAATGGCCTCATATTCCATGCTAGCTTTCAACCACTCTCGCCTATCCCATTTTCTCCTTACATTTTATCACCCATTGATCCTAGTCATCCTATCACCATAAAACACCAGTGACGAGGAGTTGGAAAAACTCCTTGATCATAATTCCTCTGCTTTACAGTATTACTTAGCCCATTCATCTACTCGTGAATTGTCTAGGAAACTTATCTATGGCACGCCCATATCCATCCCACTTACACTTGCACCCACTTCTACCTCCACCACTACAAGCATTTCCTTGGCTACCTCCACCTTACCACATGTTGTTTCTCAGCCTGACCCCACCTCATCGATATTTGTTATACCTATGACATCTATCACACCCATGGTGTATGTCACCTCTATGACATCCACTGTGCCTACATCCACCACCCTCAGTATGGCTGTTCCCATGTCTTCCATTTCCCATATACCTATTGGCGAGAAAATTTATCAAGTTGACAGACTTGTGGATTTCTTGCCAATGCTTTGGGAATCTAAGTCCCTCTACTTAACTGGTGCAGTTGTCGTATGTGCATGTGTGAGAAAATATGGATATATGTGGTGGCCTTTTGACCAGGGATCTAACAGGGGCACTCCACTGACCCTATGTAAAAGCTTACAATCTCTTGCTAGGAAAGAATTTGTCTAAAAAGTGGGAAAGGGGAGTGATAAATGAGATAGGGGAACTAATGTTACAGGTAGGAAATTAGATTCCTATACACACTAGTTAGAAACTTCAACACATGCGTTTATGAGAAGAAACAACCTTGCAAATAGCAATAAGATGAGATAAGATTGTGAAATCATAATTTCTAAAATCTCCTCATAAAAAAGGCTACAAAATCCTTCTTCTTGTATTAATGCTTAAACAAAAGTTATACATAGTGTGGGAATAGAAGAAATTTGAGAGTAGAAAAAAGTAGAAGAAAATGGCTATCTCCTTTGCTTTCTCTAGGTATAATGCACTCTTGAGTTTACAAGATCAATCACCAACCCTTTGAAATGGGAATGGTGTTACAATTTATAGATTAGAATATGAAACTTCATCTACTCCCCAATGCCTTTTCATATGTCCTCGCACAACATAACACTTATCAAATTCCTAGGAAACTTTTAAGTCCCTTTGTATAACATAAAGGTGACTTATTACATTAGGAACATTAGGAAATATGAAAAAGTGCAATCTCAACATGAAATTAGAATATTGGAAAGTGAGAGAAAGAGAGAGAGAAGAAGAGGAGGAGATTTCATTTCCGATAAAATCCATTCATCCTCATTCATGGAAAGCTCAAATTTTAGTGAAACTCTAAATATTCGAATCCCTTGCACACTTTGAATCTCCTTCAAATCAACTCATGAATGCTTACCAAGTTGAGTGAACTATTTCACTGATGACCGTAACCTCCAGCCTGCGTATGATATACTATTTTTAGTGAGAGGTGGTTTTTTCCTCTTCTTGACTATCGTGAAGTGATGAACTCCCTCATTCGATGCTAATCACCCTACCCTTGCCTTAGTCACTTCTTTGGGGTGACTTACTATTCTTAGTAAGCACCCATATAAGAGACTTATTATTTTTAGTAAGTTATCATTTTCATTATTTTCTACTTTGAACACTCATTCTAAATTCCTCGCAATCTTCAATGCCTGATGAAAAATGACTAGGATGATCTTGAACAATGATTTCCCCCTGAATGATTATCCTTGTACGATCCATTATAACGAAACTAATTTTTGAGTGTAACTTACTATTTTTAGTAAGTGTGAATTACGATCCGAGATGACCTTTTTAATGACCTTACCTACGATGCTCCCTTTGTGTTTACCTCCTTCTTCATATCCTATTCAAATGGTGGATTACTTGAAGTAACAGATCCATATACAGGGAGACATGAAATTTTTAGTAAGTGCGCCACGAATGTCAAATTATGAAAAAAACGAGTCTTGCAATTCTAGGTTTTAATCCAGGGTTCAACGCTCTGAATTTTGAGTAGTTAATTAATCTAAAAAAGTGGGAAAATGATATTTTCATCAGCATGGGTAGAATACTGAAAAAAATACATAGCCCTCCATATCCCTAAAAAGTAGGGACTTCATCATGCAAAAACTAGTTTGAGAGAAACTATAGTTTTTGGAGATCCTTCCCTCTGTATTTCAGATGATTTTGCCTACAAAATATTTGGGAATTTAAAATTTCTTCAAAGAGGGCAGAATGAAGACAAAAAATAAATCCCTCCATATTCCTAAAAAATAGGGACTTCATGGCGTGAAAATTAGTTTCACGCAAAAGTGGATTTTTCAACGATCATTCCCTCAAATTTTCGTGTGATTTCGCCTATTGAAACCTTGAGAAGTGGAGAGGTAGCTCACTGATTTTTTCCACTACTATGTCATGGCAGCCATTAATGGAGCTTGAGGTTTGTAGATATTTTTTTTCTCATTTCAAAATGAAATCAACTCCATTGCGATAGGGTTTTCATTAGGGTGCTTCACTTGAAATTTCTCTTCAATCCGATGACCGGTTTGATGGGAAATCAAGCTTTTTCCTTTGTAGAACTGGAAAGAGGATTTCGTCATTGCAAGAATTCCTTGCTGCAAATTTTAGGTTTGAATATGATTTTTTAATGGCCTTCAATAGACAAGAACTTAGCAACAAACAATTTGTCAATCCGTGCTCTGGTTTGGCAGATTTCTTCAAATTTCAATTTTATAGGGATTTCCATTGTTCTTGTTCTCTATAATTTGTTTCTTATTATTATCTTAATGAATTATTCTTACGATACCTATGTACCATCATGGAGTGAAGGATGATGTTTTGTAATGGATCTGGTTCAATATTTGGCAATGGTGGAGTGGTGAACTGGTGTTCTCTGTAGTTTTCTTCTGGTAATGGAGAATTAGCAAGAAGCAATAAGAAACAACTAACAGTTAGATTTTTTTTCAAATTTTTGGGTTGGTGTTGGGTGCATTTTTTCTTATTTAATTTCCCTGACCTCAGGGATGTGAGGGACATCAAATTTCATGGTGGTCAAGAGGATGACACGCAGCGGCGATCTGATGACAGGGAACGAGTGCTCCAAAACCAGCTTTAAAGCACAGAGGGGTTGGAAACTAGTCATATGGGTGACCAAAACACTCTCCTAGAGATATGGATGCCTTTTTCTATCTTTTATGTCCCTAACCTTAGGTACATGAGGGACATCAGTTTCCACAGTTGTCCTGGAGCTGACAAATGGTGCTTGATCCGACAACAGGGAATGGATGCTCTAAAAAAGCACCTAGGGGCTGAAAGTCAGTCACGCGGGTGACCAAAAAACTCCCCATAGGGGCTGGGTGACTTTATTCATGTTTTATGTCCCTAACCTTAGGTATATGAGGGACATCAGTTTCCATGGTGGTCCTAAGCTGACACATGGTGCTTGATCTAACGACAGGGAATGGATGCTCCAAAAATGCACCTGGGGGCTGAACTATGAAGTTTGGAGGTCACATGAGGGTCCTAGAGGTCACATGGGGGCTGGGAGGGATTCAAGGGGGATGGGAGAAATTTTCCAACCATGATTTCCTTGACCTTTAGGGATGTTAGGGACACATAATCCTACCAGGCTCCTAAATCTAACACGTGTCCTCCCAAAATTTAGCTAAGTCATGAACTTGTCACACTGATAAGTTGAGGTTCCAATGGGCGGTTTCAATTTTTTTTATATGATCCTAACTAGAGATGACCTTTTTAATCTAATGGTTTGGGTATAATGTGTTGATTCATCTATCCGATCCCTGAAAAAGAGGATTTATGATTTGAGACTCCACTTGTTCCTAATAAAAATTACCTAAAAATCCTATGTGCCAAGGTTTTGTGAAAAATATTATTTCCCCATAATGTAGGTCTTGGAATCCTCTTTCCAAATATTTTTTGTTTTACTTATAACTCCATATAGAGCTCCTAGAATCTTCTTCTGAAGCCGAACAATTGTTTTAGGCTTGTGAACTGCTTAGGCTTGTGAACCCTATTTTCACTTAGACTGCTCCAAGTATTTCAAAACTTCCCCAAAACTTAAAAAATCATTTCCCTAATTTTCTAAGGTCTTAAATTCACCTCCATGTTGAATTTTTCCCTTTCGTTCTACTCTAGGGGGGTTAATCTAGTCCTGGGAAGGCCAGTGATAGCCCTTCCCACAACTCCCTGTAGATAACATCTTTTCAGAACTCCCTAAAATCACCTAGGGGGAATGAATAGAATTTTCTAAATCACCTAGGGGACCAATTTGAAATCAAATAGGGGGTGACTAGACTGACAGATTTGACTTGGGGTGCCTGGGAATGATAAAACATGAAAATTTCAGCACATGGATATAGTTTTCGTGCTTGGATATTATCAATTTCCCTATTGCACATTTGCACGACAACAACTAGATCTAGCTTGGGGACATGGCATGGACTAAGTGCAGAGAAGGCATGACATGGGAATCCATAATCTCAATTTTAGACCATATAATCCATTGACCAATGCCTTATCCATTGGGCCCTATGGATTCATGTACAACCTATAACAAGAGAGAAAGACAACGAAGAAGGATACAAACACACACACAAAACAAAGGAAAGGAAACACATGACAAACAACATGAAGGGAAATTCCCATAAAAAAAGGGAAACACACCCAATAATAACCTATGGTACAGGGTGGGGGAAAACCCACTTTCACTGAAACACTTTTCATTTCTCAAAATTTATATTTGAGTGGCCAACACTGAGTGATGATGTTCTGCAAAGCCGTTGATGGATTCCAGAAAGTACCCCCCCTCCTCAATTTTTTATGGAAGTTAGGTGCTTCCATGGTTGTCCTTTTACTTTGTAGGAGTGATTCCATGTGAGCTTCTTGATGCTCAAGTCATTGCTTAGAAATTCCACTGCCTTCATGTTCTTTGAAGTCGGTTTCACAGTGCCAATTGCCTTCCATGTTTATAAATATAGCTGATTTTCCATCGAGCATCTCATCGCTGCCCCAAAGTTGGATTTTGTTCCAATTCCTTGGATATTCTAAGTTAATTTATTTCTCGGGTCCATGCTCATTGACATCTTCTGCATGAGAAACATTTGATTCATCCTTTATCTCTACTCCACTATGAGGCATTTGAGTACTGATGGGAGGATTGGACATGACCTCATACTTGTCTTGTATGTCCATGGAATGAGTGAAGAGATCAAGGATCAACTTTGTGTCCTCTGCAACTTCTACTACATCCAATAATTCTTACACAAAGATCTCCTTTGTTACTTCTTGCAACTCAATGCAACTATCCAGAGGAATTACTTCATTATCTTGGAAATCACCGAATTCTATCAATCCTTCATCAAGAGGAGCCTCAGCTTCAAAGGCCTCATAATTCCTTGCTTCAAATTATTCAACATGGAAAGAGTCTTCTTCTTCAAATGGGAAAGAAAATATCTCCATTTCATCATTACATACATCAATCATTGGCTCATGGTCTTCTGTTTCTTCTATAGCTCTTAGTAGTTATTGTACAGATGGTTCTTCCCCATTGTTCAAATATTCATTATAGAATGTATTGGTCTCTTCCTAGGTGACACAATCAAGGGAGTCATCATCTTTGAATGGGAATGAGAAAAATTCTTCAGCACGAATAAGCACGTAAGATGTTTTTTTGTTTGATTATCATCGAGAACCATTTCCTCTTCTTCATGGTTTACATCATCTGGCAATTTGGGGCTTCCCTCTTGTAACTTGAATCTCCTTAATGTTTCTTAAAAGTCAAAATATCTCTAGTAAGGCATGTCTGGACCTATTAAGATGGGGATATTCTCCTCCTCCTTAGTTGCCACAAAGTGATTCATCCGCCTACTACCATGGTACAAAATATTAGCTTTTGGGCTTTCGGAATTTCGTACCATGTACCTCATTTTCTTTTTAGAAAGAAATTTCTTCATGTCTCCCTTCACTGTTATGGTTGTAGAAGACCAATTAATCTAAATTTTACCTCCCAAGTGTCGGCATAAATTTCTACTTAGCAAAATTTTGAATGAGGCTGGGACATCTACTACTAAAATCATCACAGAAACTTTCTTGTCTAGAAATATGGTGAGAGCCACCTGTGCATCTTTGAACTTACCTAAAAATGGGACCTCTCTTGACTATAAATAGTAACAAGAGCCACTGGGTGGAATCATGGTAAATTTGAGAGCCTTCATGACCTTCAAAGGCATCACATTGTCTGAGGCACCATAATCTATTATGCAATTATTCAGTAGATATTCTCCAACAAGGATGGAGACATAGAAAGGTTCAACTTTATCAATCTTCAATTTACTCAGAGAAATCATGTTCTGTGAGGGAGGTGTAGGTAGGTTTGATGGTATTCCTTTATAATGAGGAGTTGCATCATTGGGTGTTAAACTACTACTCTTGATGTATTGAACAAACCTTTCAAATTGTTCAAGGTGAGTCCGTAAAAATTTACTTTCGGTAATCTACACTTTGCTTTTGTTTTCATATTCTATGAAGGAAAAAGGAGCTGATGTGGATACGGGGGATGAAGGGACTTATTTTAGAGTCTGGATAGGCTTGGGAGAAATATTTAATGTTTGAGGGATGGATGGTATTTTGAATGACACACTAGCAAATTTCAAGGTATTATATTTTGCAGGAGAAGATTTAGATTTAGACTTGGAAAGAGACATCAAAAGACCCACTTGGGAGTGTGGGAGATTTATTACTTGCTACAGGATCAGGGTCCAACAATGCAGACTTCATGGAAAATGGAAGTGGATATCCTCGATTGATTATTTTGTTTTGCAGAGTCGCCACATCAGGATCTTCAGTCTTCTTTTTTCTTTCCAGTAATGGAAGGAGATTTTCCTTTCTCAGACTGAGAACGAGTGAATACCACACATGAGAAACTGGGTGCATCTTCTTCATCTTCATCATCGCATATAGAATACTCATAGAATTTGATTTGTGTATTATTCACAAACTTGTCATTTTCTAGGAAATCACCACCTTCACTTTCTTATTCAAGATCTTCTTCACCTTCTTAAAATCTGTAATTAATGTTCACAGGTGGAACCTCGAAGGTGAACCTTTGGGGTGCTCTTGAAATCTAATTTATGTTACTTCTTTGAGAAGATACTCGTTCAAATAATTCCCTTTTCAAAGAGGTAATCTCATTTGCCACTTTTGCAACGATGGATTGGTTCTCTCATCTCCAGGATGTTGGGCCTTGCCTTTTGATGGATTCTTGATCTTCCCAGAGAGGATGAGATCATCATCGAGCTCAATTTCCATCCTTTGGGCTTCTGTAATGATCATTGGTTGGGATCTTCGTAGAAAAAATCCTACTTTTGATGATTGACCATTCATGAAGAATCTCTTGACATTGTTTTGAGATGGCGAATCCTCTTTAGCTATCCTGTGAAGTAACTGGTTGAAACGAGCCACGAAGTCTCTCATAGTTTTGTTTTCTCCTTTCTTCATTTGAGCCAACTACACTAAGAGGTCCTGACAGTATTTAGTTGATTTAAATCTCTCTACGAAGGCATCCTTGATGTCATTCTAACCCGTGATGGACCAGGAAGGTAGGAGGTAAAACCATTTTGCTACTTTTTATTGGAGGGACACCATGAACACTTTCACAGAAAAATATTCATATTGGACACCAAGAATTCCACATGATGTTGTAAAAGAAGTGATGTGTTCTTCAGGATGTTTTGCGTTGTCACCTTTGAACTTTGGAAAGTTCTTACGGGGACCCGCTGGTAGATCATGAAGAGGGGGTTCAAGAGAAAGTGGGCATGTATTCCTTCCCCATGGAACAATGGGTTGAGGTATTTCTTCTTCATCCGCCATTATTTCTTATTCTTCTATTTTAGCTCTTACTTCGGAAAATCCTTTTTCAAATCCTAACACTAAAAAACTTTGCAATGGGAATATGAAAAGACAATGTGGAATGTGAAAAGACACGTGCAAAAATCAGCAGTGTGTCTTTTAGCAATGGATTTTCATGAACTTTTTTTTTTCAATATTTCATTTTTTTTGTATTTTGGGACCTTGTGGTTGTATTCAAGTGAAGATGCTACTAAATTTTCCCCATGGTGGGTGCCAATAAATGTTGGTGAGAAAATTTTGTAGGTGGAAAAACTTGTGGATTTCTTACCAATGCTCTGGGAATCTAAGTCCCTCTACTTAACCAGTGCAGCTGCCATATGTGCATGCATGAGGAAATGTGGATTTATGTGGTGGCCTTTCGACCGGGGATCCAACAAGGGCACTCCACTGACCCTACAGAAAACCTAGCAATATCTTGCCAGGGAAGACTTTGTCTGAAAAGTGGGAAAGGGGAGTGAGAAATGAGATAGGGGAACTAATGTTATAGGTAGGAAATTAGATTCCTACACACACTAGTTAGAAACTTCAACACATGCATTTATGATAAGAAAAAGTCTTACAAATGGCAACAAGACGAGATAAGATTATGAAATCATGGTTTCTAAAATCTCCTCATCAAAAAGGCTATAAAATCCTTCTTCTTATATTGATGCTTAAACAAAAGTTGTACATGGTGTGAGAATTGAAGAAATTGAGAGTGGAGGAAAGTAGAAGAAAATGTCTATCTCCTTTTCTTTCTCTAGGTAGAATGCACTCTTGAGTTTACAAGATCAATTGCCAACCCTTTGAAATGAGAATGGTGTTACAATTTATAGAGTAGAATAAGACTCTTCATCTACCCCCAATGCCTTTTCATATGTCCTCCCACAACTTAAAACTTTTCAACTTCCTAGGAAACTTTTAAGTCCCTTTTTATAACATAAAGGTGACTTATTACATTAGGAACATTAGGACATATGAAAAAGTGAAATCCCAACATGAAATTAGAATATTGGAAAGTGAGAGAAAGTTGGGGGGAAGATGAGAGAGAAATAGAGAGAGAATAAGAAGAGGATATGTAATTTCCGATGAAGTATATTGATCCTCATCAATGGAAAGCTCAAAATGCAGTGAAACTCTTAATCTTCGAATCCCTTACACATTGTGAATCTCCTTCAAATCAGCTCATGATTGTTTTCCAAGTTGAGTGAACTATTCTGTTAATGATCACAACTCCCAGGTTGCATATGGTTTACTATTTTTAGTGAGAGGTTATTTTTTCCTCTTCTCAACCATTGTGATGTGGTGAACTCCCTCATTTGATATTGCATACCCTACCCTTGCCTCATACGCTTCTTTGGGTTGACTTACTATTATTAGTAAGTGGTCATTTTCACTATTTTCTTCTCTGAACACTCAACCTGATTTCCTCAAGATTTTTAATGCCTGGTAAAAAATGACTAGGATGCTCCTGAATAATGATGTACCCTTGAATTATTTTCCTTGTATGACCCATTATGCCGAAACTACTCTTTGAGTGTAACTTACTATTTTTAGTAAGTGTGAATTGCGAGCCGAGATGACATTTTTGATGACCTTACGTGCAATGCTCCCTCTGTGTTTATCACATTATTCATATCCTCTTGAAATGGTGGATTATGCAAATTAAGAGACCCCTATGTAGGGAGACATGCAATTTTTAGTAAGTGCGCCACATATGTCAAATTGCGACTAAACGGGTCTTGAAATTCTAGGTTTTATTCTAGGGTTCCACGCTACAAATTCTGAGTAGTTCCTTCATCTGAACAAGTGGGAAAATTATATTTTCATCAGTGGGGGAAGAATACTGACAAAAAAACACAGCCCTTCATATCTCTAAAAATTAGGGACTTCATCGTGCAAAAACTAGTTTGAGCAAAACTAGATTTTCTTGAGATCCTTCCCTCTATATTTTGGATGATTTCACCCACCGCATCTTCAGGAATTTGAAAAATTCTTCAAAGAGGGAATAATTTTGACAAAAAAAACATCCCTCCATATCCATAAAAAAATAGGGACTTCATGGTGCAAAAACTAGTTCACGCGAAACTAGATTTTTCAACGATCATTCCCTCCAATTTTCGTGCGATTTCGCCGACTGGAACCTTGAGAAGTGGAGAGGTAACTTGCTGATGTTTTCCAATACTATGTCATGGCAGCCATTAATAGAGCTTGAAATTTTCAGGTATGTTTTTTTCTCCATTCTCAATGAAATCAACTCCATTACGATAGGTTTTTCATTATCGTACTTCACGTGAAATTTCTCTTCAATATGGCGACTGATTTGATAGGAAATCGAGATTTTTCCATCGTAGAGCCAGAAAGAAGATTTCTTCATTGTGAGAATTCCTTTCTGAAAATTTTAGGTTTGAATATGAGTCTTTAATTTTTTTCAATAGAGAATAACTTAGCAACAAACGGTTTGTCAATCCGTGCTCTGGTTTGGAAGATTTCTTCAAATTTTGATTTCATGGCAATGGGGATTTCCACTATTCTTCTTATCTATTCTTTGTTTCTTCTTCTTATCTTGATGAATTATTCTTACAATACCTTTGTCCCACCATGGAGTGAAGGATGATGTGCTATAATGGAGCTGGTTCAAGCTTTAGAAACGGTTGTGTGGTGGACTTGTGTTCTCTGTAGTTTTCTTCTGGTAATGGAGAAGCAACGAGAAGCAGCTAACAGTTAGAATTTTTAAAAAATTTTGGGTTGGAGTCAAGAAATTTTTCATGTTTTATTTCTTTGACCTCAAGGTTATGAGGGACATCAAATTCCATGGTTTTCAAGAGGACAACACATGGCGGCGATCCAACAATAGGGAATGAGTGCTCCAAAATCAGCTTTACAACACCAAGGGGTTGGAAACTGGTCATATGGGTGACCAAAACAATCTCCTAGAGGGATAGGAATATTTTTACATGTTTTATGTCCCTCACCTTAGGTAAAAAAGGGACATCAGTTTCCATGGTGGTCTTGGAGCTGACACGTGGTGCTTGATCTGATGGTAGGGAATGGATACTCCATAACTGCACCTGGGGGCTGAAAATCGGTCACATGGGTGACCAAAATACTTCCCATAGGGGTTGGGTGCCTTTTTCCATGTTTTATGTCCCTCATCTTAGGTACATTAGGGACATAAGTTTCCACTATGGCCCTGGAGCCGACACGTGGTGCTTGATCTGACAATAGGGAATGGATGCTCCAAAAATGCACCTAGGGGTTGAACTATCAAGTTTGGAGGTCACATGAGGGTACCATAGGTCACATGGGGGATGGGAGGGATTCGAGGGGGCTGGGAAATTTTTTCAAATGTTTATGTACTTGACCTTGAGGGACGTCAGGGAAACAAAATCCTGCCAGGCTCCTGGAGCTAACACGTGTCCTCCCAAAATTTGGCTAAGTCATGAACTTGTGATAGTGATAAGTTGAGCTCCCAATGGGAATTTTCAGAAAAAATTTCTATGAGACTAAGTGGAAATGTCCTTTTGAATCCAATGGTAGGGGTCTCATGTCTTGATTCATCCATTAGATCCCTTAAAAAGTGGATTTATGATTTAAGACTCCACTTGTGCTTAATAACAACAGCCTGAAAATCCTATATGCCAAGGTTTTGTGAAAATTATTATTTCGCCATCTTGTAGGTATTAGAATCCTATTTCTGGAAAAAAAAAATCTTATAACTCCATCCAGAGCTCTCAAAACCCTCTTTGGAATCCCAACAACTTTTTTAGGCCTGTGAACTGCCTAGGCTTGTGACCCCTGTTTTCACTCAGACTGCTCCAAGTCTTTCAAAACTTCCCCAAACCTTCCAAAATCATTTACATGATGTTCTAAGGTCTTAAATTCACCTCCATGTTGAATTTTTCCCTTCTGTTCCACTCCATGGGGGTTGATCTAGTTGTAGGAAGGCCAGTGATATCCCTTCCCACAACTTCTTGTAGATAGCATCTTTTTAGAACTCCTTAAAATCACCTGGGGGAATTAATAGAATTTTCTAAATCACCTAGGGGAAAATTTGACATCAAATAGGGGGTGACCAGAATGATGGATTTGAATTGGGGTGCATGGGAATGATAAAACATGAAAATTTCAGTACAAGGGTATAGTTGTCATGCTCATAAATTGTCAATTTCCATGTTGCACATTTGCACGAAAAATAAACTAATGCATCCCAACCATCTTTGGTGTCGGCAGCCCACACTCCCTTCTAAAACCTTGTCCTCTCTATCCCCCATTCTCTTCCACAAATCTCAAATAGGGTGTTTTCATCCACCCCACCTACATATACATATTACAAACAACCACCTATTTCATTTACTGCTTACTCTGGGTACTTCCCCTCCACCTCTATTCCCTCTCATATACCTCCATCACAATTTTTGTACATGGAACTTCCACATGCTGGGATGTTGTCCACCTCATACCAATATTATTTACCCCCTCATACTTAAGGGGTTCCCCATCATCATTGATGGGTGTCATCATTCCCTTCATTTAATCAACTTCTTGTTGATGTCATATCAAACCAGGGGTGTGTCTAAAGCTATATGCAACAAGAGTAATTTTATCTATCTAGTAGTTGACTGTAGTTATTTTTGTATTTTCTGGGGGATCTCTTCAATTTCTTAAGGACTTCTTGGTAAAACCTTATTTAAATCAAACTATGAAAACTTGCTGAAAGTAAACACACTGAAAGCTTTGCTAAAAGGAAACACACTATGTAGAATGGAAACACACTTGCTGTTGGAAATAAACACAATAAATTTAGAATGATTGAAAATAATTGCAAGAAATATAAGAATCTATCTAAACACCTGCATGAACAAGTATACAACAGAGTTTAACTGAAAGAATTAAAACAATATAGAATTAATAGATCTAATCTATTTTCTGAAGAAATATGAATACCAAATAAATGAATACCTTGGTCTTTGGGGGAATGGGCCCTTTCTCCTCCTCAAATCAGGATTTAACAACTCATAATTCTCTCAAATAAGAATGGCTATTTTATTGATAAAACATTTGGTATTACAAACATACTGTATCTGAGTACTTAGTCTATTTCTCTTCTGTGTTATATTTCTATCTCGTATCATATTCTATATATCTATATCTAATGTAGGTCTACTTTTATATACATTTCACAATCACAGCTGTCTCAATGATTATGATGAAATAAAATCATTTTCAGAATAAATGCTGAGTTAGATTGTGGTTGATCTGATAGCTGCAAGATAACTCTCTCTGGATCTGTGTTTAGAAATCTTCTCATCCTTTCTTGATTAAAAGTGTCGTAGATGTAAAATCTCCAGATGTGGTTAGAATAGATAACTCTCATTAGTTCCAAAACTTTGGAGAAGTTCTAGAACCATAGGAATTTGTTAAGGCTCAAAACCGTGAGAGTTCTGAAGCTATCCCTAGGAGTTTCGGAACTAAGTCTTAAAATTCCAGAACTAAATAATGGAGTTCCGGAACTAAGTCCAAAAGTTATGGAACTAAATGGTGTCTGTGTGATGGAGTTCCGAAACTAAACAGTGTAGGAACTAGCTTGGAAGTTCTGGAACTAAGCTATGTAGGATCAAATGCTATAAAAAAACATATTGAACGCCACCTACTTCATTTCCTTGATTGATTAGACCTACTTTATTATAAAACTAAATTTCAACACACACTTCGTCAGGAATTTCAGAGCTTTTAAGCATTAGAATCACAATCAATGAAAAGACAGACAAGTACATTCTAACTCATATCAGATTAACTAAAATTCACAAAATGCAATCAATCTTAATAAAAAGGAGAGTAAGATGAGATAATATATTATACATTAATCAGACATATCCTCGCTTGATCATTTCCCCCAAACTTACCTGTTTGTAAGTCCCTTTACAAACTTCATTCTTCAAAAGTGGGGTCATATGTTCTGCATTCCATTTGATTTCTCATATCAAATGGCTGAAACTGGATTTCCCAGTGCTTAAGCTCAGATGTATTGGACCCAGCTCCTACTTCTATTTTCCTCTCCCACTTTTCAAATTTAGTAGGATCTTCAGGTTCTCTATTTTTCCAAGGAGACATGGGGGTGAGAAGTAGAGTGTGCCTTGTTCACATTCCCATCCATATTTTCCCATAGGTTTCACTAACTTGGGGAATTATTGTGCATAACGCTTTTTCCCTTTCTAAACACTAGATCAGATTTTTAGGGGAAATTACTTCCCTTATTTTCAAAGAAACAGTAAGGAGTTACCATCTCTTTGAGCATCCTTCATAAATATCTTCAAATTTTTCCTCCTCATAGGAGGTGAAGGCATCAATACTCTTTATCATAATGGTAAGGTAATGTGTCTTGAATCTCATATCAAAGGAATGAGTTCTAAAATGCATGAGGAAGGTAGAAGGTTTACCATAGTGAGCTCTCATACAGAGACCAATTGGGCTAGCGTTTACTAAAAACTCATATTCCCTTTCCTTCCATGAAATTTGGTTTTGCAAAACAGAGAAAAATGCATTGAGTTGGCTCTCCCCACTATACAAGTTGATCATAAATCTTGTGTTTTTCTCTAGCATTAAATTACAAAGATAAAATTCACATAGGAGATTTTTCTGCTAAAGGCTGGGTAGAGAGTAAGCTGCCATGAAGTCAGATTCATCTTTTAGTTCATGTGGAATCCCACATCTAATTCTTGACAGCTGCCAACGAATGAACTGCTCTTCTAAAAAAACACTATATGCAGGAGAGGGCCTCCTACAGGAAAGAAATTTCTCACTCATAATACAGACCATATGAATTTTTGCAAGAAATTTATATTTATTTCCTTCCTCCTTGTAAAATTTTTCTTCCCATTATTTTATTGCCTTCATCTCTTCTTCCATCTTGGTCTTTAATTCTTTATTTTATGTTTTGGATTCTATGAGATCCTTGCAAGTGTCATTCCATAGTTTTCTGAGTGGAAAATAGGTTAACTCAGTCTATGCAGAGACTGAGGACACAACTCTATTTTCTGAAGTCTGAAATTCTTCCTCTTTTTCTATCAGTTGTTTCTTAGTTGCTGATAATTCCTCAGTCCTGGATGTAAGCTGAGTTGTTGGCTCTCTAATGAGCATTTCCCTTTGTTCCAATTTGAATTTGAGGAAATCTAATTCCTCATATTTTTCTCTAATAATTAACTTTTCTCTAGACAAGAACAAAGCCTGTTTAACTTGATGTCTTTCTTCTTCCTCTGAAATTACTTGAGAAGTTGGGAATTCTTCCTCTATCAAAGGAAATTTTCCTTTTCTTCTCCAAGATGCCAACTCTTCTTCTTCATGTGGCAATTTTAATGGTTCATTCAATTCCTAAAAATCTTACTCTTCAAGTCTCTCCTCTCCTCTATCCATTTCAACTTGACTTGGCTCAGGTGGAGTCATGGCCATGCTGCCCAAAATGTTAGCAACTTCTTTTTCCATCCTTTCCTGCTCACTCCTTCCCTCTAGGGTTTCCCTTGACCTTTTATGAATTTTTCTTCTCTGGGGAATTTCAACATGCCCAGCAGTGGATTTCTTTCTAGAGCTTCTTCTTATTATTCTTTATTGCTCTTACATGGGTGAGATATCACCACCAGAGATAGATATTGGTTCCCATGAAGCTACTGCAGAAGAAGGAATTTCCTTCACAGGCACAGAAGGCTTTGTTTTTTTGATCTTTCTTACCAACCTTCTTCTTTTTGGTATATTTTCTCTTTCTATTTCCCTTTGTTCTTCTACAGGGGCATCAATTTCTAGATTAGTTGAAGGAGAGAATGTGGCTAGAATTGTCCTTCTGATAATATTAGGGTTTTTCTTGCACATGCCAAGAAAATTGTCCCAAATTTCTTCTCCATTCTTCTTTGATAGAAAATGGTGTTGGCATATTAAATGAATTAGACTGTGATGCATGATTGTCCCGATACCCCAGGAATACCTCTGAGCCATGGTATGGATAGAGTCAAAAAGAAACCCTGGAAGGTTTATTATGTACTTCGGTTTTGTCGCTCCATACTTCAGATATATGAGAATTTTTAAGACTTCTTTTCCCACAGACCCAAACTGACCATCACATGTTAAATATTCCACTACCCAGTCAAAGGGTTTAGGGAAACTAGCCCTTCTAACCCCTTTTATGATTTTATTTACATTATAGATGTACTGGGGTTCAGTTTCTCCTTCTTGCAATAAGACTTCAACCAGTTCCTTCAAAGTCTCCTTGGTAGGTTATGGGACATGCACAATTGGCACTCCAGACACATTACTTACAGTATTTACAGAAAAAGGAATAAAGATATTTCTCACCTTTGTCCTGGATTGTTCTAGTTTTATAACAAATTTTCTTACCAATTCATCATTATGTCTTGAAAATTTCTTCAGAAACTCTAGCCATCCTTCATGCTCAAAGATAGATGTCACTTCTTCATCTGCGAGTAGCTGGGAATCATCCTCTAGTTCTGATTTCTTCTTAAACCCCATATCAGCTTGAGTTCTGTCTCTTTTGATTTTGTGTGAATTGGTTGCAGGATCTTTTTCTTAGCTGTGGAACTGACGAATTTGGCTGCAGAACCTCAGTTCTTAGTTTTGGAAATTCTAAATTATCTATTTTTTGCTACAAAACACAAACTTAATTCGATGTTCCTTTCTTAAAATATCTCTACAACTTATTTCACTTGATTTTTGTAATAATGATTACTAATGATAACCATGCCACCACTTATTCCATTCAAATCAAGTTCATGATTACACACTTGTAATCATAATGTATAAATAGATGACTCATCATACCTACTTTTAAATTAAGTAAAATCACACATGCAAACATTTAATCAACCCTAAATAAGTTAAAAGATATAATTACAGTCCTTGATGATGTAATCATTTTGTTATGATGACTCGTTATTCCTACAAGTGGAACAAACATGATTAAATAAGACAGCTAGAATTCAAAAGAATTCCCTTATTTGAACTAGCCTAAAAGAGACGTCAACCGCCATTTGTTGGTTTTCAATTGACCTTGAGAGAATTTTATTTATTTGTTTGTTTATATTTTTTTGGGAAGAAAACGCCATTTGCTGGTTTTCATCTTCTTCCCTTTATTTTGGATCTATCATCTGGTTATTTGATCATTTTGGAAGAACTAGGTTCTTCCATATGATCAAATTCTTTGTCTGCTTCAATCTTCCTCAAGAATTCATCCTTAGTGGGAGGCTTCCTATAGAGTTTCAACCTATGTCCATTGACCAAGAGGGTTCTGCTGCTACCATCAATGGGAAGTAACTGAATAGAAACATTGTCAAATATCTGCTCAATCTGATAGGGTCCTAACCATATGGTTCTCAATTTTCCCTTGAAGTTCTGGTACTTAGAATCGAACAACAATGCCCAATCTCCTACTTTGAATTTACTTTTCTTGATATGTGTGTCATGCCATTATTTCCTTTGCTCTTGAATTATCTCTATCTATTGAAGTGCTTCCAACCTTAATTCATCCAACTCATTGAGTTGAAGGCTTATTTATTTTTGAGTTACATTCAACTCAATTCCCACCTTTACTATTGTCCTCAATGTCTGAAGTTCAAACTCTATAAGCAACAAGATATTTTTCCCATAGAATAATTCATATGGTGAAAACCCTGTTGTAGTTTTCCAAGTTGTATTATAAGCCCAGACAGCTTCAGGTAGTCTCTTTACCCAATCTTTTCTCCCAACTTTAACTGTTTTGGTACGGATGTTCTCTAATTCTCTATTTGTTATTTCAGCTTTTCCATTTGACTATGGGTGGTAAGGATATGACTTCATATGATTTATTTGGTAATACCTTGTAAAAGATTGGATCATATTAGACATAAATTGTGGTCCTTGATCTGAAACTATGCTCTTTGGTGCTCCAAAATTTATCATAATTCTATTCCAAAGGAAATCAGCAACTGCTTCTTCAGTGGCATATGTCAATGCCTGCACTTCTGCACATTTTTTCACATAGTCAATACACATTAGAATATATTCCTTGCCTTGGGAAGGAGGATTAAAGGGACCAACAAAATCCAATGCCCATCTCTCAAATGGTTTAACCACAACTTGAGGCTGAAGAGGCATTTCATTAGTGAAAGTTGGTTGTCCCATCCTTTGACAAGGATCACACCTCTTGATATATCTCTTCACATCCTTGTAGAATGATGGCCAATAATAACCAGTGCTAAGTGATGGGTGTCGTTATTCTCTTCATTTAATCAACTTCTTGTTGATGTCATATCAAACCAAGGGTGTGTCCAAAGCTATATGCAACAAGAATACTTTAACTGAGCTATTAGTTGATTGTAACTATTTTTATATTTTCTAGGGGATATCTTTAATGTCTTAAGGAATTCTTGGTAAAACCTTATTCAAATCAAACTATGAAAACTTGCTGAAAATAAAACACACTAAAAGCTTGCTGAAAGGAAACACATCATGTAAAAAGGAAACACACTTGTTATTTGAAAATAAACACACTTGCTTTTGAAAGTGAACACTTAGATTAAAATGCTTGAAAACAATAGCAAGAAATATATAAAGATTTATCTAAACACTTGCAGGAACAAGTATGTAATAGAATTTAACTGAAATAATTAAAGAAATAGAAAATTAACAGATTTAAGCTACTTGCTGAAGAAATATAAATACCAAATAAATGAATATCTTGGTCCTTGGGGGAGTGGGCCCTTTCTCCTCCTTGAATCCAGATTTTAACAACTCAGAATTCTCTCAAATCAGAATGGATATTTTATTGATGAAAACATTCAGTATTATAAAATGTACTGGATCGGGATACTTAGTCTATTTCTCTTCTCTGTTCTATATCTCTAATCTATCTAATACAAGTCTGCATTTATATACATTTTACAATCCTACATGTCTCAATGATTCTGATGAAATTGAATCATGCACAAAATAGATGCTGTCAGATGGCAGTTGATTAGAAAAATGTAGGATAACTCTTCCTGGATCTGCATTCAGAAATATTCTCATCCTGCACAATTGTAGATGCAAAATAGATAACTCCCATTGGTTCCGAAACTTTGGAAAAGTTCCATAACCATAGGTAATTGTTAAGAACCTAAACCTGTGAGAGTTCTAGATCTGTCACCAGGAGTTCTAGAACTAATTCCAAAAATTCTTGAACTATATGCTGGATTTCTGGAACTAAGTCTGAAAGTTTCAGAACTAAATGATGACTGTGTGATGGAGTTCCAGAACTATCTTGGAAGTTTTGGAACAAAGCTATGTAGGATCAAACACTATAAAAAACATACTGAACACCACCTACTTCATTTCCTCGACTGATTAGACCTACTTTATTACAAAAGTAAATTTAAACACACACTATGTTAGGAATTTTAGAGTTTTTAACATTAGGATCACAATTAATCAAAATACAGACAGTTACATCTTAACTCATATTAGATAAACTAAAAGTCACACAATGCAATCAAACTTAATCAAAAGGAGAGTATGATGAGATCATATATTATACATTAAGACATACTTATTTGTAAGTCCCTTTAGAAACTCATTCTTCAAAAGTGGGATCATATGTTCTGCATTCCATTTGATTGCTAAGATCAAATGGCTGATACTAAATTTTCCAATGCTTAAGCTCAGATGTACTGTACCCAACTCCTTTTTCTTATTTTTGTCTCCCACATTTCAAATTCAGTAGGGTCTTGAGGTTCTCTATTCTGCCAAGGAGACATGGGGGTGAGAAGTAGAGGTTGCCTTGTTCACCTTCCCATCCATATTTGGCTGTGGGTTTCATTCACTTGGGGAATTATTGTGCATAATTCTTTGGCCCTCTCTAAACTCCATATTAGATTTCTAGGGGAAATTACTTCCCTTCTTTTCAAAGTAACAGTAAGGAGTTCCCACATTTTGAGCATCCTTCATAAATATTTTTTAAAATTTTCCTCCTTGTAGGAGGTGAAGGCATCAACACTCTTTTGCAGAATAGCATGGTAATGTGTCTTGAATCTCTTATCAAAGGCATGAGTTCTGAAATGTGTGAGGGAGGTAGAAGGTTTACCATAATGAGCTCTAATTCAGAGGATTATTGAGATGTCTTTCAATAAAAATTAAGATTCTCTTTCCTTCCATGCAATTTGGTTTTGCAAAAGAGAGACAAATGCATTGAGTTGGCTCTCCCCTACATAAAAGTTAATCATAAATCTTGTGTTTTTCTGTAGCATATAATTGCAAAGATAAAATTCACACAGGAGATTTTTCTATTCAGGGTTGGATAGAGAGTAAGTTGCCATGAATCCAAATTCATCTTGTAATTCATGTGGAAGGCCACATGCAATTCTTGACAAATTCCAGTGAATGAACTACTCTTCCAAAAATACACTATATACAGGAGAAGGTCTCCTATAGGAAAGTAATTTCTCACTCATAATACAGACCATATGAATTTTGGCAAGACATTTATATTTATTTCCTTCCTCCTTACAAAATTTTTCTTCCCATTCCTTTCTTGCCTTCATCTCTTCCTCCATCTTGGTCTTTAATTCCTCATTTGATGTTTTTGCTTCTCTAAGCTCTTTGAAAATATCATCCCTTTGTTGTTTCAGTGGTAAATAGGTCAACTCAGTTTGTGCACAGGTTTTGGAAACAACACTCTGTTTCCTAGAAGTCTGGAACTCTTCTTCTTTTTCTATCAGCTACTTCTTGGTTACAGATAATTCTTTAGTTCTGGATACAAGCTGAGTTATGAGTTCATTAATGAGCATTTCCCTTTGTTCCAATTTAAGTTTGAGGAAGTCAAATTCCTCATATTTTTCTCTTATAATAAGCTCTACTCTGGATAAGAACAGAGCCTGTTTAACTTGTTGTCTTTCCTCTTTCTCTGAAATTATTTGAGGAGTTTGGCATTCTTCCTCTATTAAAGGAAAATTTCCTTTTCTTATCCTAGATGTCAACTCTTCTTCTTCATGTGGCACTACTGAAGGTTCAAAAAACTCCTGAAAATCTTGGTCATCAAATTTATCTTCTCCTCTATCCATTTCAACATGACTTGGCTTAGGTGGAGTCATGGCCATGCTACCTAAAATGTCACTAGCTTCTTCTTCCATCCTTTCTTGCTCACTCCTTACTTCTGTATTTCCCCTTGAACTCTTATGACTTTTTCTTATCTAGGGAAGTTCAATATGCCCAGTAATGAATTTTCCCCTAGAAATTCTTCTTACTATTCTTTCTAGTTCTTGTGTAGGTGAGCTATCACCGTCAGAGACAGATATTGGTTCTTCTAAAGTTACTGTGGAAGATGGAATTTCCTTCACATGTATAGAAGGCTCTGTTATTTTTATCTTCTTCACCGACCTTCTTTTCCTTAGTATGTTTTATCTTTCTATTTCCCTCCGTTCATCTACAGGGGCATTAATTTCTAGATTAGCTGAAGGAGAGAATGGGGTTCGAATTTCCCTTCTGATAATATTAGGGTTTTTCTTTAACTTGCCAAGAAACTTGTCCCAAAATTCTTCTCCATTATTTTTTGATAGGAAATGGTGCTGGCATATTAAGTGAATTAGAACATGATGTCTAATTGTTCTAACACCCCAAAAATATCTTTGAGTCATGGTCTGAATGGAATCAAAAAGAAACCCTGGGAGGTTTATTATGTGTTCAGGCTTGGTGGCTCCATACTTTAGATAAATGAGCATTTTAAGACCTCCTTTCCCACAGACCCAAAATGAACATCACAAGTTAAATATTTTATTATCCAGAATGCTACCCTGTCAAAGGGTTTGAGAAAACTAGCCCTTCTGACCCCTTTTATGATTTTTTTTGTATTATAGATATACTGGGGTCCAACTTCTTCTTCTCGCAGCAATACTTCTACTAGTTCTTTTAAAGTCCCATTTACAGGTTGTGGGACATGAATAATGGGTATTCCACACACATTACTTACAGTATTTACAGAGAAAAGAATAAAGACATTTCTTACTTTTGTTCTAGACTGTTCTAGATTTATGAAAAATTCTCTTACCAATTCGTCATTATACCTTGAAAATTTCTTCAGGAATTCAAGCCATCCTCCTTGCTCAAAGATGGATGCTACTTCTTCATCTGCGAGCAGCTGGGAATCATCCTCTCGTTCTGATTTCATCTTAATCCCCATCTTGGCTTGAGTTATGTCTTTCTTGATTTTTGTGTGAATTGGTTATAGGACTTCTCCTTAGCTGTGGAACTAACAGCTTGGCTATGGAACCTGTGTGTTTAGCTGCAGAACCTTAGTTCTTAGCTACTGAATTTCTGAATTCTCTATTCTTTGTTGCGGAATACCAACTCAATTCACTGCTCCTTCCTCAAGATACTTCTGCAATCTTTATCTCACTTGATGTTTGCAATAATGATTATTAATGATAACCATGCCACCACTTATTCCATCCAAATCAATATCATGATTACACACTTATAATCATAATGTATAAATAAATGACTCATTATACCTACTTTTTAAAATTAAGTCACATCATACATGTAAACATTTAATCAACCCTAAATAAGTTAAAAGACATAATTACCATCCTTGATGATGTAATCCTTTTGCTATGATGACTCGTCATTCCTACAAGTGGAACAAAACATGATTAAATAAGACAGCTAGAATTCAAAATAATTCCTTTATTTGAACTAGCCAAAAAGAGGTCAACCACTATTTGCTAGTTTTCAATTGACCTTGAGAGAATTTTTATTTTTCTTTTAATTTTTTTTTTGGGGAAGAAGATGTCATTTACTGGTTTTCATCTTCTTCCCTTTATTCTAGATTTATCATCTAATTATTTGATCATTTTGGAAGAACTGAGTTCTTCCATATGATCAAATTCTTTTTCTTCTTCAATCTTCCTCAAAAATTCATTCTTAGTGGGAGGCTTCCTATAGAGTTTCATCCTATGTCCATTGACCAAGAGTTTTCTGCTACTGCCATCAATGGGAAGTAAATGAATAGAACCATTGTCAAAAATATGATCAATCTGATAAGGTCCCAACCATTTGGTTCTCAATTTTCCCTTGAACTATTGATACTTAGAGTCAAACAATAATGCCCAGTCTCCTACTTTGAATTGCCTTTTCTTGATATGTATGTCATGTCATTGCTTCCTTTGCTCTTGAATCATCTCTGTCTGCTGAAGTGCTTCCATCCTTTATTCATCCAACTCGTTGATTTGAAGGATTATTTCTTTTTGAGCTGCATTTAATTCAATTTCCACCTTCACTACTATTATCAATGTCTGAAGTTCAAATTCTATAGGCAACAAGGGATTTTTCCCATAGACTAATTCATATGGTGGAAACTTTGTTGTAGTTTTCCAAGTTGTATTATACGCCCAAACAGCTTCAGGTAGTCTCTTTACCCAATCCATTTTCCCAGATTCAACCGTTTTGGTAAGGATGTTCTCTAATTCTTTGTTTGTTACTGCAACTTGTCCATTTAATTGTGGATGGTAAGGAGATGACTTCCTATGATTGATTTGATAATACCTTGTGAAATCTTGGATCATATTAGACATGAATTGTGGTCCCTGATTTTAAACTATGCTCCTTGGTGCTCCAAATTTGATCATAATTCTATTCCAAGGAAATCAGCAACTGCTTCCTTAGTGGCATTTGTCAATGCCTGCACTTCTACCCATTTTTTCACATAGTCAGTACATACAAGAATATATTCCTTCCCTTGTGAAGGAGGATTAAAGGGACCAACAAAATCTAATCCCCATCTCTCAAATGGTTCAACCACAACTTGAGGCTAAAGAGGCATTTCATTGGTGAAAGTTGGGTGTCCCATCCTTTGACAAAGATCACACCTCTTGATATAACTTTTCACACCCTTGTACAGAGATGCCCAATAATAACCAGTGCCAAGTATCTTATGAGCTGTTCTTTTTACTGAATAGTGTCCTCCACTTGGTTCATCATGACATGCTCTGAGGATGTCAAATATTTCATCCTCTCTTACACACTTGTGCAAGATAAAATTAGGGCCACACTTAAATAGAATTGCATTTAACCATTTGAATTGTGGACTGGTTTTAATTAACTTCTTTATTTATTTCTTAGTGAAAGGAGGGAACTTCCCTGTTACAAGATAATTTTCCATATCAGAAAACCATGGTGTACTTGCTGAGATTGCAAACAGTTGTTCATCTGGAAAGTTATCCTTGATTAGATCTTGTTCCCCAGTGGTGGTTAGTCTTGACAGAAAATCAGCTACCACATTAGATTTACCTAGATTGTCCACAATGGTAATATCAAATTCTTGTAAAAGTAATAACCATCTAATGACTCTTCCTCCAACCACTGATTTGTTCATTAAATACTTAATTGTTGAATGATCTATGTGTACAAATATCTTGTACCCTATAATATAATGTCTGAATTTATTGATTGCATAAATTACAACAAGAAATTCCTTTTCAGTGGTGGTGTAATTCTTTTCAGTGGGAGTAAGATTCTTGCTAAGATAGTAAATGGCATACATCTTTCCTTCTTCATCTTTTTGTCCCAATACTGCACCAATGGAATAATTTGAGGCATTTATTTGGATATGAAATGGATTTTCCCAATTAGGACCTCTCAATATTGGGGCACTGATTAATTTGTTTTTAATTTCTTCAAAAGCATGCTAGCACTTTTCATCCCAAAGAAATTCACAGTCCTTGGTTAACAAATTAAACATGGGGGCAGCTATTTTACTGAAATATTTTATAAAGCATCTATAGTACCCAGCATGTCCTAGAAATGATTTGATATCTGTGGGAGTCTGAGGGATAGGTAAATATGAAATGATCCTAATTTTGTTTTGATCCACCTGAATTCCTTTTTGTGAAATATGGTGTCCTAATACAATTCCCTCATCTACCATCATCAAACATTTTTCATCACTAAGAGACATGTTGTGTTGTTCACATCTTGTTAACACTCTTTCCAGATTTCTCAAAGCATCTTCAAATGTATCTCCATGTACAGTGAAGTTATCCATATATACTTCAACACAATCATTTCTTAGATCAACAAAGATTGCAAGTACAACTCTCTAGAAAGTTGCAGGAGCATTGCATAAACTGAATGGTAACACTCTATAGGCAAAGGTTCCCCATGGACATGTAAATGTAGTTTTGTCCTGATCCTCAGTAGTAACTCTGATTTGATTATACCCACTAAAGCCATCCAAGAAAGAAAAGTATTGTTTACCTGAAAGGTTATCTAGGACTTGATCTATGAATGGTAAGGGAAAATAATCTCTCATTGTGGCTTTGTTTAGTTCCCTATAGTCAACACATATTCTCCATTTTTCATTCTTTTTAGGAACAATTACAAAAGAAGATACCCACTAACTATCTAAGATAGGGTAGATGAAACCTACTTGTAATAGTTTATCAATTTCATGTTTGACTATATCCCTTAAAGTTGGGTTAATTCTTCTTTGAGGCTGCCTAATTGGTTTAGTGTTTTCATTCTAGATGTGATGAGTGTAGATAATTGGATGAATCCCCTTCATATCTTTGTAATCCCAAGCAAAATCTTTAGTATGATTTTTTATAACATCAAACAATTTAGCTTCTTCCTCCTCTTTCAACTAGCTATTGATGTTTAAAGTTTTTCTTGGTTGAATTTCAACATGCTTGGTTCAGATATGTGATGAACTAATTTTTGGAAAGGGTTTCATTAAAGTATTTAATGAACATGCATGCGGTAACAACATGTGGTATGTAGCAATATATCCAAAAGTTCCTTGAGATAGAATACTGGAAAAAGGATAGTAATGAGAATTATGATACTTATCTCTTTACAGGCCAAATTCCTCATCACTGCTACTTTCCAGAAATTCTTCACCACTTCCGGATGTACTTGAAACTGAAGATACCGATTCATCCTCTCCCCACTAGAATTATTGTTCCTCCGGAGTAAAATCATTTTCAATCAAAGAGAACTCTTGTTGTGGTTTCAGAACTAACTGTAGTGGTACCGAAACTATGGCCGTATGTTCCAGAACTAAGTTCATGGGTTCCAGAACTAAGTTTACGGGTTCCAGAACTAAGTTCACGGGTTCTGGAACTAAGTTCACAAGTTCCAAAATTATTTTTGATTGCACTGTAGACATCAGGTTCTCATCCAATGGTGGATTAATCATCTCTTCTACTTCTCTTACATGATCCTGTAATGTGATCATAGCCAAAGAAGACAAATTTTTCTTATTAGTTTCAGGAGAATCAACCAATAATTGTTCATGATTGTTAGTAAAGGGTTGTGTGGTAGGATATAAGGAAATTTGTTAAGAGTTCTTACTATTTGAGATTGTCATATCACCTGACCTGCAATCTATCAAAGCAGCAACTATAGCTAACCATGGTTTTCCCAAAATAATGGGATAACCGAATGTTTTACCTTTTGGATGCAATATAAGAAAGTCAATTGGATATTCCCATGACTCTACCATCACCACCACATCTTTAATAATTCCTTCTGGTTTTACTACATACTAATCTACCATCTACAATATGGTATTGGTAGGTTGTATACCTGTTAATGGTAATGTTTTCAGAGTATCCACTGTCATTACATTGATAGCAGCTCCCAAATCTATCAAAAAATTATGTACATCCTTATTTCCTATAGAGACATAAATAACAGGACTTCCAGGATCTCCGTATTTGGGAAGTAATAGTTTTCCTGCTAATAAATCAGCAAGTTTCCCATCTACTTTGATAGTCTTGGGATACTGTCTCTTTCTTGTAGGCTTTTTCATGCATAATATTTTGATCAATTTGTTCAATTCTGGAATATCTTTAATTGCTTGTAATAGTGGTATTTTAATATTCAATTTCCTTAATTTCTGAACTAATTCAGACACCTTGATTTATATATCCTTTTTGAATCTCTCAGGAAATGGAGTCTCAATAGTGTTGCTATTTGGATCCTTTTCTTTTCTTTCTATATCCTCTTTTGGAACAACAATACTAGGGTTCTCATTTTATTCTGTCATTTTAGTGATTATAAGGGGTGGGCTGTTAATGATTTTCCCAAATCTAGTTTGAATATCCTTACAATCCATAACATGTAAATCAACTAATTTTTCTGGTTCTGTTCCATAAACAGGAGTTGTCTATTTGTTTATGGGGTTTGCTACTGGTTGTGTTGGCATTTGTGTTTGGAAAAAATTCTCAGTTTGTGAGTTCGATGCAGGGGATCCCATGATGGCCTGTTGATTCTGATTTGGATATGTTCTTCTTTGGAAATAATTAGGATTCCATCTAGGTTGTGACCAAGCATAAGGATTTCCTTGACCAAACCATGGATGTTGATGTCCCTGAGCATACCAGGCTTGATTTGACCAATCTTGAGGGTTCCAAGTTGGTTGAGGTACCCAAGGTGGTTGTCCCCAATTTTTTTGTACTGCCTGAGTAGCCTATGGCATTGTCCATGGATTAGGATCTGATCTTAGCACAAACTACCCTTGGTTAGGTTGTCTTTGAACAAAATTCAATTATTTAGTTGTAGATGTGGCACTGGTTTGTTTAAGTTGATTTTTAATGACATAAAGCAAAGAACAAACATCAGTATCATGTTCTTTAGATTCAAAGATAAGACACATTTCTATTTTATCCAAAGGAAAATCTCTTAATGCATACTTCTTCTTGCATCTAGGACAATACATAGCCAATGGTTCAGTTTTAGAATTTGCTTTAGCTTGTAATCCATCCATAGTAGAGGTTAATTTCACTAAAATGTCTATTTTAAAGTTTTCCAACTCATCTATTAGTTTTTTCATATCTGGATTCAGACTTTTTACTGATTTTCCTTTTCTAGGTCCACCTCTTGTTCTGGAATAGCTTATACAAATCTCTTTAATTCCATCCATTCTTATCTGATAAATATCTCCCCCTCCTATTAAGTTAAGGGCTTCTCTAGATTCATCATCCAAACCTTTGAGAAAGATGGTGTTACTTAATTCCTTTGTAAGCACAAATCCACATCTTTTGCTAACAAAGAGGAATCTGTCTAAATAGTCTTTTATGTTTTTATCCTCTTCCTGCTTGATTTTGAATAACTCTTCCTTCCTATTTCTTCCTATGCAATAATCCTAGTATTTATCTAGGAAGGCAGTCTCCATTTGTGCCCAAGTGCTAATAGAGTTGGATGTTAATCCCATGAACCACCTCATTGTTGCATCCTTCAAGGTGGATGGAAACAACTTGAGTTTTTGATTATCTATTTTATAATCATAGGTCTGACATAGCACCTTGAATTCAAACAGAAATTGGTTAGGATCTTCAGATGACATCCCTCTGAAAGTGGGTAAATGTGCAGGTGAGATATTTTTCATTGATGTGTCATCATCTCCCAATTGGATTGGATAGTTAATGTCGTATCAGGAACTCCCTCATCTTCTCTTTCCATTTCAAAATATTTTCTGAAGTTTCCTCCCAATCAATGTGGTAAGTTGTATGCTTTGGGGAAGGTGAAAAATTAGGAGTAGGAGGTTGACTACTCAATTGAGAATCAAAACTTACCCTCAATGGATCTTGGGTAATAAGCCTTTTCCTAAAAGTTCCACTCCCTTCAGTTGTCTGATTTAAGAATTCTAAAAAATGGCAATTTTGTTTCTTGTCTGACAGGGGATGGTGGTGCCTCCAATTCTTGATCAATTTCCTTATTTTGACTAGAAGATGTTATGAATTCTTGTGAAGATTTTTCTGGAAGGAATCTACCCTATGAGTCTCTTGGTCTACTCATATATTTTGTGATATAGTAGGGAAGATTCTTCAACTACTAGATGTGTGTTTTGTTTCTCTTGCTAACACTTAATTAGAAAATTCCAGTTGGTGTTCCCTGGCAATAGCACCAAAAATGATGGGTGTCATTATTCCCTTCATTTAATCAACTTCTTGTTGATGTCATATCAAACCAGAGGTGTGTCCAAAACTATATGCAATAAGAGTACTTTAACTGATCTAGTAGTTGACTGTAACTATTTTTATATTTTTATGGGGATCTCTTTAATGTCTTAAGGACTTCTTGGTAAAACCTTATTCAAATCAAACTATGAAAACTTGCTGAAAATAAAACACACTAAAAGCTTTCTGAAAGGAAACACACTTGCTGTTGGAAAATAAACACACTTGCTTTTGAAAGTAAACACTTAGATTAAAATACTTGAAAATAATTACAAAAAATATATAAATATTTATCTAAACACATGCATGCACAAGTATGCAATGGAATGTAACTGAAAGAACTAATGCAATAAAAAATTAACAGATCTAAGCTACTTGTTGAAGAAATATAAATACCAAATAAATGAATATCCTGGTCCTTGGGGGAGTGGGCCCTTGCTTCTCCTTGAATCAAGATTTTAACAACTCAGAATTCTCTCAAATCAGAATGGCTATTTTATTGATGAAAACATTCAGTAGTACAAAATGTACTGGATCGGGATACTTAGTCTATTTCTCTTCTCTGCTATATATATCTAATCTCTCCCTTAAATTATCTAATGCAGGTATACATTTATATACATTTTACAATCCTACATGTCTCAATGATTCTGATGAAATCGAATCATTCCCAGAATAGATGTTGAGTCGGATGGTGGTTGATCAGATAGTTGTAGGATAACTCTTCCTGGATCTCCGTTCAGAAATCTTCTCGTCCTTCATGAATGTAGATGCAAAATTTCCAGATGTGGTTTAAAATAGATAACTCCCATTAGTTCTGGAACTTTGGAAAATTTCCAGAACCATAGGAATTTGTTAAGAACTAAAACTTGTGAGAGTTCTGAAGCTGTCACCAGGAGTTTTGGAACTAAGTCCAAAAATTTTGGAACTAAATTCTGGAGTTCCGGAACTAATTCTGAAAGTTCCGAAACTAAATGATGATTGTGTGATGGAGCTCCAAAACTAGCTTGGAAGTTCCAGAACAAAGCTATGTAGGATCAAACGCTATCAAAAACATACTGAATGCCACTTGCTTCATTTCCTTGATTGATTAGACCCGTTTTATTACAAAACTAAATTTAAACACACACTATGTTAGGAATTTCAGAGTTTTTATCATTAGGATCACAATCAATCAAAATACAAACAGTTACATCTTAACTCATATCAGATCAACTAAAAGTCACACAATGCAATCAAACTTAATCAAAAGGAGAGTAGGATGAGATCATATATTATACATTAATCAAACATATATTGGCCTCATCACCAAGTATCTTATGAGTTGTTCTTTTCACTGAATAATGTCTTCCACTTGGTTTATCATGACATGCTCTGAGGATGTCAAAGATTGTATCCTCTCTTACACACCTGCGTAAGACAAAATTAGGACCACATTTAAATAACATTCCATTTAACCATTTGAATTGTGCACTATTTTTAATCAACTTCTTTATTTTTTTCTTAGTGAAAGGAGGAAACTTCCCTGTTGCAAGATAATTTTCCATATCAGCAAACCATGGTGTACTTGCTGAGATTGCAAATAGTTGTTCATCAAGAAATTTATCCTTGACTGGATCTTGCTCACCCGTGGTGGTTAGTCTTGACAAAAAATCAGCTACCACATTAGATTTACCTGGATTGTCCACAGTGGAAACATCAAATTCTTGCAAAATTAATAACCATATAATTATTATTCCTTCAACCACTAGTTTTCTCATCAAATACTTAATTTCTAAATGATCTGTGTGTACAAATATCTTGTACCCTGTAATGTAATGTCTAAATTTATTGATTGCATATATCATAGCAAAAAATTCCTTTTCATTGGTGGTGTAACTCTTTTTAGTGGGAGTAATATTCTTGATAAGAGAATAAATGGCATACATCTTTCCTTCCTTATCTTTATGTCTCAATACTGCACCAATGGAATAATTTGAGGCATCTATTTAGATATGATTTTCCTAATTAGGTCCTGTCAATATTGGGGCACTGATTAATTTTGCCTTAATTTCTTCAAAAGCATGCTAACACTTTTCATCTCAAATAAATTCAAAGTCCTTGGTTAGCAAATTAAACATGGGGGTAGCAATTTTACTGAAATATTGTATAAAGTGCCTATAGTACCCAACATGTCCTAGAAATGATTTGATATCTGTGGGGGTCTAAGGAATAGGTAAATCTAAAATGATCCTAATTTTGTTTTGATCCACTTGAATTCCTCTTTTTGAAATATGGTGTCCTAATACAAACTCCTCATTCACCATCATCAAACACTTTTCATCACTAAGAGACAGGTTGTGTTGTTCACATCTTGTTAACACTCTGTCCAGATTTCTTAAAACATCTTCAAATGTATATCCGTGTACAGTGAAGTCATCCATATATACCTCAACACAATCATTTGTTAGATCAGCAAAGATTGCAAGTACAACTCTCTGGAAAGTTACAAGAGCATTACATAAACCAAATGGTAAGACCCTATAGGCAAAGGTTCCCCATGGACATGTAAATGTAGTTTTGTCTTGATCTTCAGTAGCAACTATGATCTGATTGTACCCACTAAATCCATCTAAGAAAGAAAAGTATTGTTTACCTGAAAGGTTATCTAGGACTTGATCTATGAATGGTAAGGGAAAATAATCTCTCATTGTGGCTTTGTTTAGTTCCCTATAGTCAACACATATTATCCATTTTCCATTTTTTTTGGGAACAATTACAAGAGGAGATATGTGATGCCCATTAAAACAACCCACTTGAGACCCAAGAAACAACCTAGGGTTAGTTAGGAAAAAAAATTATGGAATAATTTTTTTTATTAGAAGTGTTCACAACCAGGTTGCAAGATAACAGTTGACACTATCAGGTTCTAGAACAAGTCTAAAAACACTAGAACCTACTTTTCCTTTATTAACAATTATTAGAGGTCACAAGGTTCAAATTTTAGGGTTAGAAGTTTCAGTTAGGTTCAGGGGGTAAATTAACACCATACCCACTCTCTAACAGGCTTAGAGTTTAAAATTGATTTTTCACACACTTAACACATTCAAGATTTTCCTAAATCATTCCCATTGGATAGGAAATTTTCTCACCTTTCCAATGATGTAAAGAAGTCCTCCTAACTCCTTGCAAAACTTCATATATGGGTTGGTGTACTTTAGGGATCAAATTTTCCCCCAAGGGGACACGTGTCGAATGGGGAAGGAAGCCCATTTGCTGGGTTGGTGGGTCATGAGGCAATTTTGGAAAATTTTCCCCACATGGGTGCAAATTCAAAATCTCTCCCGCGCCTCTACGGGTCCTCCAAGGACACGTGGTGGCCTCTGAGTCATCACTGGGAGAAAAGGAGAAAGAGGGCAAAGCGGCAGAGGTTTGGCGGAGAATTTTCCAAAGGGGAAATATTCCAATGCGTGCTCGCATGCCCTCAGATCCACTAGGGACATGTGGCACTCAACAGGCCATCACAGGGATGAAGGAGAGGGAGAGGCAAGCAGTGGAGATAATTGACGAATTTCGCCGAAGTGGGAGATAAGGGGAAAGTTAGGCACACAGGTCCATGCGTCCACGGAGGGATTGACACCGAGGCAAGGGCGGGAGTGCAGGGCCACGGGAAAATTAATTAAAATTTTCCCAAAGAAAAAATTTCAAAGGGAACAGTGGCGATGGTCTCCCCACCCCCGCTATCACTCCATGCTGTCATGTGGCAACTTGTGATAGGCCGCGGGCCGGCGAGGAAAAAAGTAAATTTTTTCCCAAAACTTAAAAAAGGCCCAAGGGTGAAAAGGAAGCCATGCCTCTGCCACTGCCCCATGAGGACACGTGGCATACCTGTTATCCAAAATTCACCCCCCAGGGTAAATTTTGATAACATGCATCAGAATATTCAAGTCCCAGGCACATTGATTGATTCAGAGAAAACATCATGTTTCTGAGGTTCTCTCAGATATTTTTCTAACTCCCCTGGCCGAAGAAGGAAGGAGCAAGCTCTTAGAAAATGTGAAAAAGTTGCAGAAAGGCAAGTAGATTGATCCAGGAAAAATCGTGAAAATTGGCTAAGTCCTGCTCAAGGTCGCCTTTGGGACGTGTGGGACAGAAAGATGCGGATCAGCCGAAAAGCCTCCAGGCGGCCCGCTAAGCATTAGGTACAATCAGGCCAGAGGTACGCGGTGGGTGTGAGAAGCCGATCCGGCCGGAAGAGGAAGAAAAACGACTAACTGCTGAGCAGGACAGTTCAGGACAAGAGTACGCAAAGGACCCGAACCGGCCGGTTTGGCCGAATTGAGAACCGGCCGAATCGGGCGAACTAGAAGAATTTGTCCCGCGAAGCACAGGGACATTTGGGACAAATGGACGTGAACCGGCTGAATCGGGCGAACCGGAAGAATTTTTCCCGCGAAGCACAGGGACATTTGGGACAAATGGATGCGAACCGGTCGGTTCGGCCGAAACAAGAAACTTCAGCACAAGGAAAACTAGGACATCCGGGAAAAAAAGACGCGAAGGGCATGAAAGAGCCGGCAGGGCCGAGGACTAATGAAATCATGACACGTGTCACAAGGGAAAAGGCCAAAAAGTCAAAGGGCAAGTTTTCGAGCACTGATCCGAACCAATGAAATAGCGCCACGTGTCCCAACTGGGGCCCACAAGGAAATTTCAAAAGAAAGCCCGCCGAAAGGTGGAGGAGAGAGAGTTATTCAGCGAATCAGAGCCTGCCACGTGTCGTCCAGGTGGTGAAGCGCGGGAAAATATTTCAAAATCCGTTTTGGTCTGTTTCGTGCCCTAAATCTTCAGATCATCATATCTTTTGACTTAGAGCTCAGATTTGTACATTCTTGACATCAATGGAAAGCTAGTGAAATCCTCTACATGATTCTAGGGCTAATATTCCATTTTGGTGTAGTCTTGAGAGAGAAAAACTGAGAAACGGCCCTGACGCATGGTAGTGGCCAGAAGCGACGTTTCAACAACCAGTTTAATGCACATGGTTCGCATTCTTCTTCAGCACAGCCAGAAGTGACATTTCAACGGCCAAATTGATGCAGAATGGATCACATTCTCCTTCAAATCGGTCAAAGATGGCAGGGTATGGGTTGGTAAGGTATCCCATGCCGTTTTAATGCATTGGCATTCAATAAGGAATGGGTTTGCACGTTTTCCTACGTTTTCTGTCTCCTGGGCTCGACCCATGCAATGTAAAAAGCCAGATCTGGCTCAAAAAAAGGGGGGTGGTTCATCTTTTCTGCTCGGCCCTCCCTTCTTTTCTTCTCTAGGGTTGAAAATGGAGTTCGAACCTCCTCCCTTGTTTTGTAATGGCGTTTTTTACCCTTTTACTATTGAAATGATGTTCTGTGCAAACTTCTGAAGCAACAAAAATGTGTTTTGTGATGCATCTGTCCATCCTTTCTCATTTTTGCTTATTTTCTTCTTGCCTCTCTTCATTGTAGGTATTTGTGCAGGTTTGAACGTTCATTTCAGATCTGGAGCTATGTTCATGGAGTCTTGGGACATTTTCTGTGTGAAATCTATCCTTGGGCCTGTGATGCATCTATCCATCCTTCCCATTACTCACCTCTCTTTGTCCCATGGTAGTTTTGATAGATGTTCAACATTCTCCTTCTCTGGTGTATCACCGTTTTAGTGTAGGCTTTTGTTCTTTTCCTTTCTCTCTCTCTCTGTGTCTCCTTGGCATTGTTAGATTAGGATTAGATTAGCTTGCCTGCACTGGAATAGCTTGTGGCAGGTAGTTTAGGAGCAGGAACCAGCCTTCTCTGGAGATTCCTCTCTCAGTTTCACAAGTCCACGCTTGGAGAGAGGTTTCCATGTTATGCAATCACACTGGATGCCTGAGTGGTCAACCTAGAAGCCTGATCTGCATCCAGGGGTGCTGTGATTTTGCACTAACAGTTCTGGCACGCCCGGTGGGAGCTTAGAGGTCTTCCACTTCATCTTTTGCAGGTTGATGTGCTCCTGTGAAGATTTCAACCTTTGGAGGCACTTGTAAACACATCTGGCGACTCCATCTGGTCAACAACCCATCTCTAAAGTTGCAGACCTTCCCTTCCATTCATTTTCATTCATCCTCCATCCATTCTTCCTTCCATCTCTTCCATCTTCTTTCCCATTCCATGAAGTTGTGCAATCATGACTTCGTTTCCATCATGGAATTCACATCAACAACAGCAGTATATCACACCTCCAACATGTTTTACAAATCCTCCAAATCAGCATTTTGAGTAGATTCAAGATCAGTATGCATACCCATATGAGCAGCTGTGCCAAAGTCAGTTTGGCTATGGAGCTTTCCAAGAGCAAGGGTGTGCATACAATGAAGACCATCAGATCCAAGATGCTGGTCTGTTGGAGAAAATCCAAAAGATGGAGGTAAAGATGCTACAGTCCAGAGCAACAGCTCAAATGAGAGCTTTCAGAATTGGTTGCAGGACTCCTTGTCCATGGGACGTCCCTTTTCCAAGACACTTCAGCCCTCAAGAGAAGCTGGACTTCATGATAAAGATGCTGCCCCAACTTGCATAGTGGATAGCAGAAATAGAGGCCTATACATTCGGTGTTGAACAACCTTGTCAATGGGTAAGTTCTACACCATCATCTGGTTTTTCTCTTCCCGTTACACAAGAAGCATCATCTCATTTGGACTTGCAAATTTCAAACCCTCCATCTGCTGTCCCAAATGTTGAATCCATGTCTCCACCTCTCAGTCTTCCACCCCATCTCAATTCTTCTTTCCTTTTCCCTTCCAAACAGTCATTCCCTCCACAAGAACTAACATAAACACCCCCTCCTCCAAAGAAACAAGAGGTTTCACTACCTCCACCACCAAAAAAAATTGTAAAATCGGTTGAGTTTCAAACCATCCCTCCTCATGCATTCCAAAATCCATGTTGGGAGGATGAAAATTAGAATGCCAGTCAAGGAAAACAACAGCAAAAAGAGAAGCCAAACAAAGATGAAGAAATTCAAAGTCTGAAGAGTTGGGATCTTAAATTTGGGATAACAAAGATCCCCTTGATGGTTAAACCTACAGAAGAGGCTGGGGTTGGAGAACAGGTGGTGGTTAGGACTGATTTTGTTTCAGCAGAAGAAGAAGATCTTGCAGTCCCAACTTGTCCTCTAGAGCAACAGATTGAAGAGTTTGACTTGACAAACTTCATGCTGGAGGAAGAGTTCAATCAAGAGCAAGATTGTCTTCAAACATTGGAGGAAGAAGAAGCTGCTCCGAATCCAAAAGAAGAGGAGCACATTCCAGCTGCGGGGAAGAAAAGTGCAGATCCAAGAGCTCTGAGCACAAAGCAGGCTACAGGAGAACCTTCAGTTCTTCTTTCTACTTCACCTCTCTCAAGTTCCAGTGCTGAAGAGGAGTTTGATCTCTCAAACTCAATGTTGGAGGATGAAGGAAACCATGGTGGTCAAGTTGTAGATCAAGAGGACACCATGGAGGAAGTTGAAAATGAACAGCAGGACAACAATGAGGCAGTTTACCTGTCAGATTTAGAGGACTGTTTTGACGGAGAAGAGTCGGTTGAGTTTCCACCATTCTCTCTTTCATCATCCACATTCCAAATACCAGAGCCTGCTATCATGAAGGAGAGCTTTCAATTGCAGCAGCCTGCATCTTACTGCAGCTCTTTGGGATCAGGATTGGAAGATTTTAATCTTCCATGTTCTTCATTGGAGGAAGGGAAAGGACAAAAGAATTCCACCATTTCTTCCACACCATCCACCGAAGAAGGTCTACAAGAGGAATCCATTCTTGGAGTAGAAAATCAGAGCTATGGGCATATCAAACAGATCAGACCTTGCCCAATCAAGTATTTGGCTTCATTGGAGCCAAAGGAGAAGCCACAACCAGTCATGCTTGCTTCTAAGCATGAGGGTGAGCTACAAAGTACCAAGGATCAGCTGTCATACCTCTTCAATCCAAATGTAGAGCAACTAAAAGAGGTATTGGATTTTTCAGTTGATACCTTGATGATTTGGATAGAAGACCAACTTCTTGTTGATTTTCCATCCATCCAAACAGCCATGATCAATGCCAAATCAGCTGCATGGCTGCCAATTTTGAAGAAAGGGAGCTATTTTGCACAACCAGTTGCAGGGTTTGTTTAGCTTGCCTTTGCTTCTAGTTAGAGTAGAGTAGGTAGGTTTGCTTTCAGCAGAAGAAGTGCTTGTGCACACTCTGCATGTTCCATTTGGGGCATGTATGATTTTCAGTTTTGTACATAGTTTTTGGTGTTGCTGGTTTTGCTCTTGCACAGTTCTTTTCAGTGGTTTTTGGTGAGAACAACTCCATGCCCGGTGGGTTTCCAAGTGGCTCAGAGGGGAGGTTTCCAAAGTTTAGATCAGTTTTCAGGCTACTACTTATGACTCCATGCCCAATGGATTACTTCAGGCAACTGGTCTTTTCATCTAGCAGGCAGATGACCCCGCTGAGTCGCCAAACTGTTATCCAAAATTCACCCCCCCAGGGTAAATTTTGATAACATGCATCAGAATATTCAAGTCCTAGGCACATTGATTGATTCAGAGCAAACATCATGTTTCTGAGGTTCTCTCAGATATTTTTCTAACTCCCCTGGCTGAAGAAGGAAGGAGCAAGCTCTGAGAAAATGCGAAAAAGTTGTAGAAAGGCAAGTAGATTGATCCAGGAAAAATTGTGAAAATTGGCTAAGTCATGCTCAAGGTCGCCTTTGGGACGTGTGGGACAGAAAGACGCGGATCAGCCGAAAAGCCTCCAGGCGGCCCGCTAAGCATTAGGTACAATCGGGCCAAAGGTACGCGGTGGGCGCGAGAAGCCGATCCGGCCGGAAGAGGAAGAAAAACTACTAACTGCTGAGCGAGACAGTTCGGGACAAGAGTACGCGAAGGACCCGAACCGGCCGGTTCGGCCAAAATGAGAACAAACAGTCCGGAAGCAACAGGGACATTTGGGACAAATGGACGTGAACCGGCTGAATCGGGTGAACTGGAAGAATTTGTCCCGCGAAGCACAGGGACATTTGGGACAAATGGACGTGAACCGGCTGAATCGGGCGAACCGGAAGAATTTGTCTCGCGAAGCACAGGGACATTTGGGACAAATGGACGCGAACCGGCCGGTTCGGCCGAAACAAGAAACTTCAGCACAAGGAAAACTGGGACATCCGGGACAAAAAGACGCGAAGGATGCGAAAGAGCCGGCAGGGCCGAGGACTAATGAAATCATGACACGTGTCACAAGGGAAAAGGCCAAAAAGTCAAAGGGCGAGTTTTCGAGCACTGATCCGAACCAATGAAATAGCGCCACGTGTCCCAGCTGGGGCCCACAAGGAAATTTCAAAAGAAAGCCCACTGAAAGGTGGAGGAGAGAGAATTATTCAGCGAATCAGAGCCTGCCACGTGTCATCCAGGTGGCGAAGCGCGGGAAAATATTTCAAAATCCGTTTTGGTCTGTTTCATGCCCTAAATCTTCAGATCATCATATCTTTTGACCCAGAGCTCGGATTTGTACATTCTTGACATCAATGGAAAGCTAGTGAAATCCTCTACATGATTCTGGGGCTAATCTTCCATTTTGGTATAGTCTGGAGAGAGAAAAACTGAGAAACAGCCCTGACGCGTGGTAATGGCCAGAAGTGACGTTTCAACAACTAGTTTAATGCACATGGGTCGCATTCTTCTTCAGCAAGACCAGAAGTGACATTTCAGCAGCCAAATTAATGCAGAATGGGTCGCATTCTTCTCCAAATCAGTCAAAGATGGCAGGGTATGGGTTGGTAAGGTATCCCATGCCGTTTTAATGCATTGGCATTCAATAAGGAATGGGTTTGCACGTTTTCCTACGTTTTCTATCTCCTGGGCTCGACCCATGCAATGTCAAAAGCCAGATCTGGCTCAAAAAAAGGGGGGTGGTTCATCTTTTCTGCTCAGCCCTCTCTTCTTTTCTTCTCTAGGGTTGAAAATGGAGTTCGAACCTCCTCCCTTGCTTTGTAATGGCATTTTTTACCCTTTTACTATTGAAATGATGTTCTGTGCAAACTTCTGAAGCAACAAAAATGTGTTTTGTGATGCATCTATCCATCCTTTCTCATGTTTGCTTGTTTTCTTCTTGCCTCTCTTCATTGTAGGTATTTTTGCATGTTTGAACATTCATTGCAGATCTGGAGCTGTGTTCATGGAGTCTTGGGACATTTTCTGTGTGAAATCTATCCTTGGGCCTGTGATGCATCTATCCATCCTTCCCATTGCTCACCTCTCTTTGTCCCATGGCAGTTTTGATAGATGTTCAACATTCTCCTTCTCTGGTGTATCACCGTTTTAGTGTAGGCTTTTGTTCTTTTCCTTTCTCTCTCTCTCTCTTTGTCTCCTTGGCATTGTTAGATTAGGATTAGATTAGCTTGCCTGCATTGGAATAGCTTGTGGCAGGTAGTTTAGGAGCAGGAACCAGCCTTCTCTGGAGATTCCTCTCTCAGTTTCATAAGTCCCACACTTGGAGAGAGGTTTCCATGTTGTGCAATCACACTGGATGCCTGAGTGGTCAACCTAGAAGCCTGATCTGCATCCAGGGGTGCTGTGATTTTGCACTAACAATACCTTGATTGGTTGTGGGCCAGCGGAGGAAATTTTAAAAAATTTCCCAAGGAAATTTTTCAGAAAATTTTCTAAGGATAATTTGATGGGAAATTTTTGTGTCGAGGGACCGTCGCAGAAAATTTTCCCAAATTTTCCTGCCAAGGTAGGAAAATTTTAGAGGGCCATAAATTTAGCTATAAATCTTAGTTTTGGGCAAACGAGGATTTTCTGAAAAACTCTCGATGCCCTCTTTGCACAGGAATCATACATTTTACATTTTGATAAAGTTTAAGGGGTCAGTTTTATGAAAATAGTTTGCAGGATTTTAAATAGCAAACTGGTAATTTTGACTTATAAATTTTTGTTCAATTTGATCTCCTTCTTCACTCAACATGCCAAACATACATGGAGGATTATTCTTGGAAGGATTTATAACTATTTAGGAAGGTAATTTTTCTCAATTGATTTTCAATTCACAATTTCCAACAATTGACAGAAAACGACTGAGGAAGGGGTTGGGTTTAATTTTGCAATGGATAAATTGTTTTCTTAAGTGTTCTTTGTCAATTTGAGTTCATTGATAATACATCATGCCAAATTTTAATGTTTCCATGTTGATTATAATGTGTAGGCCCGAACTGTACATTTTAATTAAATAGTTGCCAATTTTAAATTTACAACAGAGGTTCATTTCTAGGAAAATCTGCATATGAATTTTATCATTTAAGAGTGATATTTTATTTCTCATCTAATCTAATACATTTAGTTGTTTATAAACAAATCATTTCAAATTTAAATTGTAAAGTCTGATTTCCAATAGAATATATTTCAAAAGGAGACAAAGCAATATAATTCCTTCATACATATTCCTTCTTTTTTCATTTTCTAAACAAACACTTTAATCACAATCTGATATTCCAATTTGAATCAACAATGTAAATGAGAGAAGATCTTGCAATCATTTATTGACTTTAGTTATAAAACTTTACATCTTTCAATGTTTGAATGCAAATAACACATTTCACTATCTTTCTTTCAATTGTATAGAACAAAATATAAATGTCTTTCACATTTTGAATATACACTTTCATAACCAATTACAACATCATTTCTTCACAAATATAAATATTACAATTTCATCCACATCAAGTGGGAAAGGATTACAAATAAAATTTTTTCACAAGGGACTGTCAAAACTGCATTTTCCTTTGCTCCAAAACAGCAACATGCAAGTTTTTTTTTTCTCCAAGCTGATCACAACAAAAGTGGGGGAAAGGAAATGCTCTCCACCCAACCAAGACATCCAATGAAAGGATAATCCATAATTCATCATTGGCCCCCGAGCCCCAACAAAAATACAATAATAGGTGTGATTCGAGCCATGGCAACAACTGACTTCCACAACACACAACATTCTTTTAACATGTATAATTCAATATAAAACACAGTCCAAACAAGATAAAAAATTTCAACTGCATTTGTAAACATTCAAATAAAACACAGGCTTGATCATGCAAGCCAAAGGAGCAAGGTCTATGGGGGAAGTTTCTTATGCCTCCTAAATGAGAATTGGGCATCCACCAGTAAAAAGAAATGCCAATAAAAGTTCACCTCACATATCCTTATGCCCCCCACAAATTTCTTTATGCCCCCCCACAAAGTAAGAAATGCAAGCTATTTATTTTCCATAGTGGATCTCAAACCCAAACTCCCTCCACAAAATTCTGATGCTAATGGCATTCCCTTATGCCCCCCCACATGGATTCCCCATAGCCTTCTCCTACACCATTCTTATGGCAGTCTACCCAACCAACCAATAAATAAATCAAAAACATGCACCATTCATTCAACACAACAATAAAATAACATCATAAAAGAAGGATTAAATTCCTACCTCTCCATGGTAGCTTTTGTTTCCAACAGTAAGATTTCAATGCCAAAGACACAGTCCCAAAATAGAAATGCCAAGTATGAAATTATCTCCAATCTCCTCCACAATCCACAAGAGCTCCAAACAACAAAAATGCGCCCCCGAAGAAGTTGCAAAAAAAATCAACAACCCAAAACAAGCAAAGAGTTTGAATTAAATAGAAGAGGGAAGAGAAGAGGATGATGTGGATCCATGTAGGATGCCACATCACACATCCTCAAATTCAAACACAAAAGATAAAATTTCATTTTCCCAAGCACAATAAAGAGGTGGGTGAAAATATGACAAATTACTTACACACTCCAAAAAGCCCACACCCCAAAGGACTGCAATAAAATAAAATGTAAGAGAGTGCAATCAAAACATGCAACATGATTAATAAAATGCATTATAAAAGTCTAAAATCACCCCTCCAACCATAAGTTTGGTTGGTAAATTAAATTAAGAGGCATGGAATAAGTTTTAGTTGTCCCACAAGCCTCCAAAAACATCCCCCAAGGACAAATTCGAATTTCCATGGAGATGGAGTATTTCATACTCTAAAATCTGACTTACACAACTCTTACACAAACTTACACATCCATTACATATTTAATACAAGGAGCCAACAACTTCCATTATTACTTTCCCATATCCCAATTTGATTTATTTAAATTTTAACCATAAGATTTCTCACATTAATCGATCACAATATTAATTAAATAAAAGAGAGGGACACATTACTAATAAAATACATACAATAATAATTAAAAGAAACCACATTAATAACTACACAAAAACCATGATCACATATAAAGGTGATCCCCCCATGGGAATCCCTAACAACAACAAACACAACACAATAAAGTAAGTTGCCATGGTGACCTTGTCGAATTCACCTAGAATTCAATTGTGGTTATTCTCCAATCCCCCAATGTTTGTTGTGATTTTTAACCTGTAAAACACAAATACCTCCTTCAGCCTCATGGTCATATCAGATTATCCAAAATTCATATAAATATAATCACAAAATCATCTAAATATGTGAATCACAACAACATCAAGGCAATTTAACATTATCACATATAATTTATATCAACAACCACAATATCATCATATAATATTCATTTTCTATATCTACTCATAATATCCAAAATCACATGTCTGAACAACATCCATAAAACATCCATGTCAAATAGTATATCCTCCTCCACATATGAGTGTCTTTAATAATCATCATGCATTGTAACCAAATCAAGATCCACAGTAATCCATGACCAATGTCTAACATCATACTAAATCAAAACATGATAATGTCCATAAGGTAATCAACCATATCAAAATAAGTATCAAAAGGTGTTAGAGGGAAGTGGGCACTACAAGATACTCACTGACTATCTGAGATAGGGTACATGAAACTTGTAATAGTTTTTCAATTTCTTGTTTGACTATATCCATTAAAGCTGGGTTAATCCTTCTTTGAGGCTGCCTAACTGGTTTAATATTTTTAGTATAGATGCGATGAGTTCAGATACTTGGATGAATCCCCTTCATGTCTTTGTAATCCCAATAAAAAGCTTTAGTGTGCTTTTTTAGAACATCAAACAATTTAGCTTCTTCATCATCCTTCAACCAACTGTTAATGTTTAAATTTTACCCAATTGAATTTCAACATGCTTGGTTCCAATATGTGATCAACTGATTTGTGGAAAGGGTTTCATTAAAGTATTTAATGGACATGCATGTGGTAACAACATATGGTATTTAGAAACATCTCCAAAAGTTCCTTGAGACATAATATTGGAAAAAGGACAGTAATTAGAATTATGATACTTATCTCTTTACAGATCAAATTATTCGTCACTGCTACTTTCTAGAAATTCTTCACCACTTCCTGATTTACTTGAAACTGAAGTTACTGATTCATCCTCTCCCCATGAGAAATATCATTCCTCTAGAGCTAAATCATTTTCAATCAAAGAGAATTGTTGTTGTCGTGGTTCCAGAGCTAAGTTCACAGGTTCCGGAATTAATTTTGTGGGTTCCGAAACTAAGTTCGTGGGTTCCGGAACTATTTCTGATTACTTCAAGGACAACATGTTCTCATCCAATGGTGGATCAATCATCTCTTCTACTTCTCTTACATGATCCTGCAATGTGATCATAGCTAAAGAAGAAAAATTTTTCTTATTACTTTTAGAAGAATCAACCCATAATTGTTCATGATTGTCAGTAAAAGGTTGTGTAATAGGATATAAGGAAATTTGTTTAGATTTCTTACCATTTGAGATTGTCATATCACCTGACCTATAATCTATTAAAGAAACAACTATAGCTAACCATGGTCTACCCAAAATAATGGGATAACCCAATGTTTTACCTTTTGGCTGCAGTATAAGGAAGTCAACTGGATATTCCCATGACTCCACCATAACTGCCATGTCTTCAATAATTCCTTATGGTTTTTCTAGAGACTGGTTTGTCATCTACAATATGGTATTATTAGGTTGTATACCCATTAATGGTAATGTTTTTAGAGTATCCACTATCATTACATTGATAGCAGCTCCCAAATATATCAAAACTTTATGTACATCCTTATTTCCTATAGAGATAGAAATAACAGGACTTCCAGGATCTCCATATTTGGGAAGTAAAATTTTTCCCGCTAATAAATCAGTAAGTTTCCCATCTACTTTGATAGTCTTGGGGTACTGTTTCTTCCTTCCCGGATTTTTCAGACATAATATTTTCATTAATTAGTTCAATTCTGGAATGTCCTTAATTGCTTGTGATAGTGGTATTTCAATATTCAATTTCCTTAATTCCTGTACCAATTCAGACTCTTTGATTTCTATAGCTTCTTTGAATCTTTCTAGAAATGGAGTCTCAATAGTATTGTTATCTAGCTCCTTTTCTTTTCTTTTTATATACTCTTTTGGAACAACATTACTAGGAATTTCATTTTCTTCTATCATTTCATCGATTACAAGGGGTGGACTGTTAATGATTTTCCCAAATCTAGTTTGAATATCCTTACAATCCATAGCATGTAAATCAACTGATTTTTCTGGTTTTGTTCCATAAACATGAGTTGTTTGTTTGTTTCTTGGATTTGCTACTGGTTGTGCTGGTATTTATGTTTGGAATACATTCTCAGTTTTTGAATTCTTTGCAGGGGATCCCATGATGGCATGTTGATTCTAATTTGGATATGTTCTTCCTTGAGCATAATTACAAGGGTTCCATCTAGGTTGTGACCAAGCATAAGGATTTCCTTGACCATCCCATGGTTTTTGATGTTCCTGAGCATACCAAGCTTGATTTTCCCAATCTTGAGGGTTCCAAGTTGGTTGAGGTACCCAAGGTGGTTGTCCCCAATTTTGTGGTACTGACTGAGTAGCCCATGGCATCATCCAGGGATTAGGGACTGATCTTGCCATAAATTGCCCTTGGTTAGGTTGTCTCTGAACAAAATTCAATTCTTCTGTTGTAGATGAGGCACTGGTTTTTTTAAGCTAATTCTTAATAACATGAAGTAAAGAACAAACATCAGTATCATGTTCTTTAGATTCACAAATAAGACATATTTTTGTTTTATCTAAAGGACAATCTCTTAATACATGCTTCTTCCTACATCTAGGACAATACATAGCCAATGGTTCAGTTTTGGAATTTTCTTTAGCTTGTAATCCATCCACAGTAGAGGTTAATTGCACTAAAATGTCTATTTAAAAGTTTTCTAACTCATTCATTAGTTTGTTCATATTTGGATTCAGAATTTTCATTGATTTTCCTTTTCTGGGTCTACCTCTCATTCTGGAATAGCTCTTACAAATCTCTTTAATTCCATTCATTCTTATCTGATCAATGTCTCCACCTCCTATCAAGTTAAGGGCTTCTCTAGATTCGTCATCCAAACCTTTAAGAAAAATGGTTTTACTTAACTCCTCAAAAAGTAAAAATCCACATCTTTTGCTAGCAAAGAGTAATTTATCTAAATAGTCTTCTATGTTTTCATCATCCTCCTGCTTGATTTTGAAGAATTCTTTGTTCCTATTTATCCCTCTACAATAATCCTAGTATTTATCTAGGAAGGCAGTCTCCATTTGTGCCCAAGTGCTAATAGAGTTTGATGGTAATTCCATGAACCATCTCATTGCTGCATCCTTCAAAGTGGATGGAAACAACTTGAGTTTTTGATTATTTATATTATAATCATACGTCTGACATAGTACCTTGAACTCAAATAGAAATTGGTCAAGATCTTCAGATGACATCCCTCTAAATGTGGCTAAATGTGTAGGTGATATATTTTTCATTGATGTATCATCATCTCCTAATTGGATTGGATAGGTAAAGGTCCTATCAGGTTCTCTCTCAGCTTTTAGTGCCATTTTAAAAATATTTTTTGAATTTTCCTCCCAATCAATGTGGTAAGCAGTATGCCTTAGGGAAGGTGAAAAATCAAGAGTAGGAGGTTGACTACTCAATTGAGAATTGAAACTCACCCTTAATGGATCTTGAGTAATAAGCCTTCTCCTAAAAGTTCCACTTCCTTCAGATGACTGATCTAAGAATTCCAAAAATGGTAATTTTGTTTCTTGTCTGACAGGGGATGGTGGTTCTTCCAATTCTTGATCAATTTCCTTACTTTGATTAGAGGATGTTATGAATTCTTGTGAAGATGTTTTTGGAAGGAATCTACCCTGTGAGTCTCTTGGTCTACTCATATATTTTGTGATATAGCAGGGAATATCCTTCAACTACTAGATGTATGTGTTGTTTCTCTTGCTAACACTTAATTATAAAGTTCCAACTAGTGGTCCCCAACAACGGTGCGAAAAATAATGAGTGTCATCATTCCCTTCATTTAATCAACTTCTTATTGATGTCATATCAAATCAGGGGTGTGTATAAAGCTATATGCAACAAGAGTAATTTTATCGATCTAGTAGTTGACTGTAGTTATTTTTGTATTTTTTGGGAGATCTCTTCAATGTCTTAAGGACTTCTTGGTAAAACCTTATTTAAATCAAACTATGAAAACTTGTTGAAAGTAAACACACTGAAAGCTTTGCTAAAAGGAAACAAACTATGCAAAATGGAAACACACTTGCTTCTGAAAGTAAACACACTTGCTATTGGAAATAAACACATTCAATTTAGAATGCTTGAAAACAATTGCAAGAAAGATAAGAATCTATCTAAACACATGCAGGAACAAGTATACAATACAGTTTAACTAAAATAATTAAAACAATACAGAATTAACATTTCTAAGCTATTTGCTGAAGAAATATAAATACCAAATAAATGAATATCCTGGTCCTTGGAGGAGTGGGACCTTACTCCTCCTCAAATCAAGATTTAACAACTCAGAATTATCTCAAATAAGAATAGCTATTTTAGTGATAAAACATTTGGTATTAAAAACGTACTGGATATCAGTACTTAGTCTATTTCTCTTCTCTATTCTATTTCTATCTCATATCATATTTTATATATCTATATCTATTGTAGGTCTACTTTTATATACATTTTACAATCACAACTTTCTCAATGATTCTGATGAAATTGAATCATGCCCAAAATAGTTGTTGAGTCAGATTGCAGTTGATCAGATAGCTGTAAGATAACTCTCCCTAGATCTGCGTTTAGAAATCTTCTCATCCTTTCATGATTGAAAGGGTCATAGATGTTAAATCTCTAGATGTGGTTAGAATAGATAACTCCCATCGGTTCCAGAACTTCGGAGAGGTTCCAGAACCATAGGAATTTGTTAAGGCTCGAAACCATGAGAGTTCCAGAGCTATCCCCAGGAGTTCCGAAACTAAGTCTAAAAATTCCAAAACTAAATGCTGGAGTTCTGGAACTAAGTCTGAAAGTTCCAGAACTAGCTTAGAAGTTTTGGAACTAAGTAGTGTAGGAACAGATGCTATCAAAAACATACTGAACGCAACCTACTTCATTTCCTTGACTAAATAGACCTACTTTATTACAAAACTGAATTTCAACACACACTTCGTAAGGAATTTTAGAGCTTTTAAGCATTATAATTACAATCATTCAAAAGACAGAAAATTACATTCTAACTCATTTCAGATTAACTAAAAGTCATAAAATGCAATCAATCTTAATAAAAAAAGAGTAAGATGAGATCATATATTATACATTAATCAGACATATTCCGGCCTCATCAATCACAACCCACCAATGACCTAATCAAAATGATGATGGACAAGATGCATACATTGGAAGCATTTGTCTCGATTTCGCGTAACTCACTAACATATGATGAGATTTATAATGAGCCTATTCACCCATCCATTCCTTTTCACCCATACCCTATGCATTGGGAAATGCCAAAATTCAACCGGTTCAATAGCAAACATGATCCGCAACAACACTTGTGGTCTTTTAAACATGTCTGATACCTGATCACTCATGATGATGTGTTTCTCCTTTGGACATTTCTAATTTTTGTTGATGGGACCCACTTTGGATTAGTATAGTTATTTACCTAGACATTATATTCTCTCATTTAAGTAGGTTTTTCAGGATTTTCTTGACCACGTTTCTATCAATATTGTCAAGAAAGTCACCATGACTAACTTATATGCCACATGTTAATATGAAGATGAGTCTATCGCATATTATTTCTCTTGATGGAACAACCTGCTTAACCAACTTATATTCCAATTACCTCAGATAGAGTTAATATAATTGTTTACCAGGGCGTATGTCAGACATATATCACCAAATCTTCAGGTCCAAACATTCCTCACCTTTTACGAGGCATTTACCATGCAACGAAAGCCATAAACATGTGCTCTTGAAGAAAAGAAGCTACAAATGTGTAATGAAAAGCTGCATTCATATCAAATGATACTTCTCCTTCTTCCAAACCCTAAAATACCTATTCTAAAACCAAAGGGTCTGTTAACACGGTCATTTTAAAATATGTCCCATCTCATCCATCCAACCAAGAAAAATCTTCATCTAATCTCTCTTCCATCCAGACCTTTCATTTTATAAGAGAGAAACAAAATTATACCCCCATAAGAGAGCCTTACTCCACCGTTTTGGAAAAACTCTTAAAAGTTGGAGCCATTATCCTTCCACCCATCAAATCACATATTGGTTTTGACCCTTCTCTCCCTGTGCCCACATGGTACAATGAAAATGATTACTGCAATTACCATCACATTAAAATTCATAGTGATGGTAACTGTATCACTTTTAAAAACATTTTCCAAGAAATGTTAGATAAAGGGGATCTCATCTTTGACAATCCAAATGCACCAGCTAACCACAACCTTCATATCTTCAAGAAGCCATTCCCGAATCACAACCCCTTCATCTAACCAAATCGGTGATTCCTTAGCCAATTATGGTAATATCTGCAAGGTTCATGCTATTTTTCACATCTTACCAACTCCTTCCACACATTGTCCACCTACTTCATCTATTGAAGAAATTCTTGCACGATCTCCTTCATCCACGAAGGAACTTGTGAAATCTACTCCTTTACTCTCAGAGGAGTCTCCCTCATCTCCCCTGTACCCATAGAGGAGTCCACCATATCTACCAATGTTGTTTCCCCATGCACCTCTCAATATGATGAAAAAACCACAATATTAACTCTCCTACCCACGGGAGAGTCATGATGCCCTTCCTCCTCACAATAAGAGGAACCTACCTCATCCACCTTGCCTTCTCCCCAACATGTGTATGACCCATTGACAGTGTCCCTTTTGGTCGAAGATAATTATCCACTGGATTTCAAAGATCCACTTGATTTTCTCCCATCTATTCTACCAATAGATTTGGAAGCTAATCACCTCCTTGTTTCATAGGCACCAAATTTATTTACAGAAGTTACCACAAAATCAACATTGGTTCCTTCTACTACCACACCATTCTCATGTTTAGAGGACCACTTAGACTACGTTGATCATTCCATGCTTTGGGGGTGCCTTCGAATTCCTGTTTCAACTCAAATGCAAATGTCACCCACTAATACTTATACCATTTACCCCAAATGGTTTGGAGAAATGAAATCCATCTTACCTAAGGTATTCATGAAGACATCTTCCACATCACCCTTGCCCACACCTACACCTATACCAATACCAATACCTCCACAACCACTTGCACCAAAACCACTTACTCCTTTTCTTATATCCAAATCTATCCATACCTTGGGAGTCATGCCAACATCAAGCCTAATCCATCCTCCTGTCAGACTGTATTAAGCCACATCCTCATAAGCCAACACAAATACTATTCCCCCCCTAAGAGGAAGAACCAACCTCTTAGGCTGCATACACCGGTTTTTCCTATTGCACCTCTTTTACCTTCACCAATTCCATCTATCCTAGGACCTCACCCATCAACCTTTATCAAGAAACCTCCTACCCCAAGTAAACTAAAAACACAACATCCCACCTCCTCATCATGAGCCTCTGTTACACCCAAATTACCTACACAACGTATGCCTTCACCGTCACTTGTATCCTTTTTACCACCTATACCCACACCACTTCTAGTAGCCTCATCATTACCTATGATATTTCCTTCTCTTCAACCAATATCTTCCACCTTGCCTCTTCCCACAGCCTTCACCACACCTCCATTATCACTTTGACACCTTAAAACAATACCTCCTCTAACCACCTGTGCTCATTCCCCCTAAGTATGACCAACCATTTTACCTTTACATTTCTACTGCTAATTATTTCTTGGGTGCCATAATCACTCATCGTGATGAGAAACACAGGGAGAAAGTGGTTTATTATATAATTCATATGCTTTTAGACTATGAAAAAAGATATACTCACACTGAAAAACTTTGCTTCGCCTTAGTTTTTTTTGCCACTAATCTTTGCCATTACTTACTCAACCACAAAACCTTTGTTGTCACTAATACTGGCCCCTTACATTACATGTATACTAAGCCCTACCAAAATCAACGTGTTTCATGTTGGCTCATGATTCTCACAGACCTAGATCTTGAATTCATCTATCAAAAAATGTCAAAGGAAAAATAATTTCTGAACAACTAACATATGCACCTCTCTCTGGAAATCAATCCTCTAACTTCGATTTCTCTGATGAATCCATCACTACCCTCTCCATGGATGATACCACTTACCAAATGAACTTATTCTTCAATGGTTCCCAATATCAGCATGGGGGTGGTGCTAGAGTTATCCTAATTCCTCTTGATGATGAGCCTATGCCATTATCTTTCAAACTAGATTTTGATTGTACTAACAATATCACTGATTATGAAGCACTTGTATTAGGTCTTAAAACAACCATCTCCTTAGATGTTCAATCAATTAATATCTTTAAGAATTCCCAACTGGTTGTAAACGAAGTTAACGGTATATACTAGTGTTGTAATGAGATAATTCAAAAGTATAAGCATCATGTTGACATACTTTTGACTACCTTTGACCGTTATGAACTTAAAACCACCCCGCGTTCCACTAATAAATTTTGTGACACCATGGCATGTCTTGCTTCTCAAATCCCTACTTCACCCTCTACCTCAAAAATCTTTGTCACCATACAAAGGTTATAATCACCTTCTTATCTATTTTGAGATGTTAACTTTGTCGAAAATATTGAAATTGACCCATGTGACCTTTGGTATAACCAGTTTGTTGACTACTTTTCCCTTTCCATTCTACCTCCAGATCCTACTTGCAATGGACAATGACCCTTCCTCAAAATTGTCCCTCGCTATGTCATCATGGGTGGTCTTCTTTATAAACATTGTTTTAATGACATCCTCTTACAATGCCTTATAAGTTCTGAAATTCCTTACACCATCATGGAAGTTCATGAAGGAATTTTTGGGGATCACTTCAGTTGTTTAGTTGTCATTAAACACATTCTTCATAGTGGTTATTACTAGACAACCCTAAACCATGATTGTTATAACTATGTCATGCATTGTGTGAAGTGTCAGTAACATGCTAATCCTCATCACACCCCTATTCATGCCTTAAGGTCACACGTGACCTTTAGCATTTCTCTCAATGGGGTTTGGATATTTTCATAGAGATCAATCCTCATTCTTCCCAACACCATCAAGGAATTATTAGCGCTACCAAATACTACACTAAATGGGTAGAAGCCGTACCTATCATTTCTATAAATTCTGAGAAAATATGTGAATTCATCAACCATCACATCATTTGTTGCTTTTGTGTTCCTCACTGACTCATCACTAATAACAGAAAACAATTAAAAAAACCCTACGGAAACTCTGTGATGCCTTCAAAATTCAACCCAGTTTTTCTTCACCTTATTATGCTCAAATAAATGGATAAGTTGAATCCACCAACAAAACCCTAAACAAAATTCTTATGAAAGTAGTTGAAGATACTGGGAAGGATTGGCACACACACATTCCTTTTTCCATGTGGGCTTATCACATTAGTATTCATATCTCAAATGTTGCCATGAATTTCTCTTTGGTCTATGGTATAGAGGATGTCCTACCCCTTGAAGTCCAAATTCCATCTCTTCATATCTCACTCAAAGAGATTCTCAATGATGATGATTTTTGCCAAGAGTGTTTGGCACAACTCGAGTTATTAGATAAATGTTGTCTCAATGCTCTTGATCACCTCTAAATATACCAAAAATGTTTCAAATGTTCCTATGATAAAAATGTCCACAAATGAACCTTTCAGGTCAACGACCTTGTTCTCAAGGAAAATCAACAAGGAACAAAAGAGGAAAACAATAAATGGGGAAAATTTCCTACTAATTGGCATAGACCCCATATCGTTACTCATACCTATGGACTAGGTGTTTATCATTTTTCTTCACTTAAAGGTAAACCCAAACCTATGCCCCTCAATTATTTACATCTTTGGCCATTTTGTTATTGAATCAAGTCATATATCACCTTCTGTCTATAACAACACTTGTCCCTTGAGCAATAATCACCTTCCATTTACCTATTTTAAGTATCAACGACTAAACAAGAATCATGTGATTACCAATAACCTTTTGGCCTTATCTTTAATATGAGAATCACGGATTTTCTCATGGCATGATTCTTATGGATAGTTTTCATCCTTTTTAGGATGGAATCCTATGGTTGTTCATTACTTAAAGCATTTCTTTCATAGTTAACCCCTGTGTACTATAGTTTTGTCTTCATAACAGGAGCCTATCATTCTCTATAGTCTAGTCCATGACGTATAAGTCCAAAAAAATAATTCAAAAATCAATATATAGGACTTTCAAATTCAAAAATCCTTGAGTCAAACTTCTCACAAAAAGATGACTCCCTCAAAAAGGACATCTAATATTTCTGTCTTGCTGCTATAAATAGACTACTCCCTCGAAGGACAGTTATACAAAGCTAGCCACACTCTACATAGTATATCACAAAAAGAAGACTATTCCCGTAAAAATAAAATAAAAATATTCTAAAGCTTCCCGCATTGATCAGCTTCAGGAAGACCTCAAGGAGATACTCTACTCACCCCATATAGACTTCCCACATTGATCAATCTATAAAAATAAAATCAAAAAGAAAAAGATAACTTTTTCATCATGGACTTGCCTATTTTGATCTTGGGTCTCTTGCTAAAAGGAATGCTATCTCACACCATGTTACGCTAAATCAACCTCTCTCACCTCACTGCCTTTCCTCTCTAGCCTTCCACTAACTCAAGGGACATGCCAAAAATGTGACATTTCGTGATCATGTGACCTTATTTGCCCTTAGAACAGTTAATCATGCAACATTTTTAGGTTCTTCCATTCATAAGCAAATCTTTGGTATGATAGACTCGTAAGGGTTCTTGTCATTTAGGCGTCACTTTTTTCACCTCTAAACCATTCACCTCTTTTCTTACTTCTTGATCCTCCTTCACAATATCAGACCTTCGAAACCTACATTCTATATATTCCTTTTCCACCAAAATCACCCATATCTATTCACAATCGACAACAACCATGCCTATTTGACCTAAATTCAACCATGCCTAAATGACCTAGACTCAAACATGCCTAATTGACCTAAAATAAACCATTCCTAACTGACCTAGAATCAATCATGCATAAAGCCAACCAACCCATTCATCTATCTCACCATATTATTCCATAGCTTATGGGAGAAATACATCGATCTGAGGCCCCTTTTCACATGGGCTATGTAGGCAGTACTCTAAGGGCATGGGGCTCTTGGAGGTTAGCTCGGTCTCTCTTTCCCCTAACCAATTTTCCCCTTTTATATTCACAATATACTATAGTTGGTTTCCATTTTAGACAAAACTTAGAAATTAAAAAAAATCACAAACATGCATACCTACCATTTTATCATAACACCATGTCATACACCAATCATTTCACATTACCATGTTATCAAATATTTGGACATTTACACCATAACATACATATACATCACCATTTATTTTCCATAATAACAATAAATTGGAAATTAAATCAAACCCAAAAACATGACTCCATCATGCATATACCTAACTCCAACATGCCTAAATGACCTAATCTCAATCATTTCTACATGACCTCGATTCAATAATGCCTAATTCACCTAGTTTCCATCAATACACAATAATAATGGAAATTAAAACAAGTACATCATCCATCCAGTCAACATCATAATGTATATGAATGGGAGAGTTTATGTATCAATAAATATATACACAAATGCAAATAAACACAAGTATCTAAAAAAATCTCATATACAATCTCACGTCTTTGGCACATAAGCCAATATATATATCAAAAATCACAATGATCATACAATGTCACGTATAGTGACTAACCCTCACCCCACTTGATATCCTCCTATCTAGTCTCACTTGTATCCTCATCCCTACCTACCAATCACCCTACCAGCATCTCTCCACCCTCCATGGGTTTCATTTTAATCACCACCTAGCCCTCACCTAGGAATGGCCTATGAGAATTCATAACCTCTCCTTGGCCCTATCCATGGGATCAATGGCTCCCTGTGCTCCCTGAACCGTGTCTTAGATATCATCTGCTCACTGGCTACCTACTGGGCTCTATACTCGGCATATTAGGGAACATCTATATCGACAGTCGTCAGGTGATCCTAAAAGTAGAGATCCTCATTCAAGGCATCCCTTAACCTCACCATCAACACAGTTTGTAGTGTTGCCATGGGTCTCACTTCAACCTATGCACTCTGTACTACTAATAATGGCCTCAGACCCTATCTTAATGCCTTCCCACCTTCCTGTGCCACAAGACTTTGTCCTTGTGTAGGTTCTTGTAATATGGGACCCTGTCCCTGGGTTTATGGGGGTACCTATACCTATGTTACAACCTAGGCCTATAAGGCCACAACCTGTGATTTTTTAGTGGTCAAATGACCCTACAAATGACCCTATAATCCAGCCACTTGTTCATGTAAGGTAGCAACATGTCCTCCATCCCCATCTCCACCTTGTGCGGGTGCCTGTCCCTTTGCTACCTAGGCCTATAGGGTCATCACTTGAGCCTGTAAAGAGGATAAATGTTCCTGACCCTATGATTTGTCCCTGTAACATTGTAATATGTGCCTGAAGGGAAACCACCTGACCCTGTAAAGTATCCCTGTGAACTATGACAATCGTAAAATCTAGCTATGTTAACCTCGACAGTGCCACTCGTAGCTATGCCACCCATCACTACCTATACCCATACACGACACCCACATCATCAATTCATCTATCTACCACCTACTCCTCTACCCCTGTCGGAACACTCAAATGTGGTGCAGACATGGGTCTCTCCACATCATCTCTATGGTACTGTGGGAAATGCGGGGGCATGTCCTACCGTAATCTGAACTGTGGTCTGACCCTATAAATGGGAATCATCTCATGCTCCCTGGCCCACCACCCCTGTACCCATATCAGTAACTGAAGCTCCTATAACTCCTTAGCCATGCCTCTATAGGATGGATAGTCCACATATAGTCTCCATATAATATCAACTGCAAAAAGGCCCTCTAATCACTACCTATAGTATGACACATCATATGTGTCCCTCGTCACCCTCGAGTGTCCACTGACTGGTACCCATCATCTAAAACCAAATCTAAGATAACCACTCCTAGACTAATCTTGTCATGGTAAACCAACTAGGTGCACACACATGATGTGCTTGTATGCCCAACATTGTAATTAATAGGTACATCATACACCGAACCTCCTCAATCTCTCATAGGCCCATAACTCCCTATACAACTAAACTAGGAAACTTAGTGCCAAAGAAAGTGTATCCGATCCTCAATTATATCTTGTAGAAAACCCATCAGTGCTCGTGAAAATCTACCATCCTCAGTATCTGGCAATGAAAAACATCCAACTACCACCATCTTCAGCACAGATAGCCTAGTCTCCTATGGGTAGGCCACATACATGCCCCCATAGCTCAAACTCATGTTTTGATACTTCAACTCACCCATCACCTCACCAAATACTGCCACTATCGGCTCCACTGATGGCTCAGATGAAATGGAATATACCAGCTCCCCAACAATTGGAAGTCATAGCATCCTATAGACGTCCTCCAAAGTGACAGACATCTCACCTGTTGGTAAGTGAAAGGTATTGGTCACAGAATCCCATCTATCAATGAGAGCGACCATCAAACTATGATCCCAAGCTATATGCCTATAGTGCCGGATCACATTAAGTTCAAACTCGGTCATGTGCTCCCACTCCTCCATAGTCAAGCTAGGATACATCCTTAGCTAATCTCTCACCTACATCATCCAACACAACCTTGTCAAGACTTGACCACCTCAAATCACCTAAAAACCTATTGTTCCATATCATCATCACCCATTATCTTAGTTCATTTCACATACTTACCTATCCCACATCATAAAACTAACATTTTACCCTTTTCCCTCTACATAAATCTTCACCTACCCCTTCCTCGCCTATTTTCCTTTCCTACCTAGCCCTTCTTTCACCTATTTACTCTTAACCTTAACCATTGTTAGTTTCCTTGACCTTCACCGATCATCTTGAGCATCATTGGTCCCCCCTGACTGGTGTCAGTCACCTAGTCCTTGACCTATGCCATCCAAATCTAATTGACGTTGGCCAACCCCTAACCATCGCCTGTCTTTGTTTCGATCAAAAATGGAAAAAAAATGTCCCTCATTCTCAAAAATTCACAAAAACCAGTATAAAAACCTATTCTAACACACCCAAACCTATCCTAGCTTCATTCCCAACCGTATTTACCCTACATTTGACCTTCTCACCCCTCATCCCCTTCATTTTTATCCACAATTTCAAAAAAAATCACATTACACCCAAATTTTAAAAAAACCCGATTTCAACAAACCATTTTCAACCAGATGACGGATTCATATTGACCCCTACCTCATCTTGGCATCGTCTCCATAGTGGAACATCTTCCCACTATGCCGGTGGTCCACCTAATCCCTCTCCCGCCTCTGCCATGCCAAAATCAGATCCTCACCTCAAAACCAATCAAATCAATCAAATAGATCTCGTGGACCCATCAATCGAATGCCAATCACCCACTAAGTTGCTTGTCAACTAAGTTTGTCATCTTGTACTGTCATTTTCTACTCCTCACCTTCTCCTCTGTCACTTTTAAAAATCGGCAAGGTTAAAATGACTTCATAAGAAGTGAATTTTTCCTTTTTTAATACCAAATTGACATGAATGACATTGGTGGTTTTGTGTGCTAGTCAACCGACATCATTTACACCATAACTGGCATTGGTTACCTGACATGCCCATTTGACCCACCCCATGCCTATTTTGCCTCAAAACATTATTGATCCAACACCTTTTAACCTTATCAATACCTATTACACCCTACCCACAAGCCTACATTACCTGTATATTTCCTTAACTGTGTTTAGGGACATGTTATTTACATATACCCCGAGCTTACCCATTCCCTGACCTACATACCCTGACTTGAACCAACTTTTGGTGATGTTTGAATTCATGTACTCATTATACCTTGCAATTTTGTTACCCATGTTGTTTATCCTGATGACCTTACCTTTCCTAATGATGTGATGTTTATCCCGACCATACCTTTGGTGCCATGGAACAAAACCTATTACCCATTCCTACACAGAACCTCATTGTGCTTCATGACCATATCTTATACCTTGGATACCTAAATCACTTCATCCTCATTTAGATAAACCTATCACCCTTTTGATAATGTAGGGTTTGTAAGCTCTTCCACCTAGTACCATCTCGTAATCTATACATGTGTGTGTGTGTGTTTGATTGACATTACCTATTACCTAATATTACCATTATCCATTACCCACTGTAACCATTACCCATTACCAAAAATTACCATGTCCTTACCAACAACCAACCTACCTTCATTTGCAACACTTACCATTTATCAAATCACTCATTGACTCAGTCTAACACCTCATCAACTCCTAGTTTGAGGGGGATCACCTCCACCCATAATTAGGGCAACCTCACCTTCACCCCTTCTTGGGTCAACCCCACTCTCACCTATATTTGAGGAAACCACTTCCTATTTTTGTTAGCATCACAAATGAATATAAGCTACGCAAAAAAGGGGAAAATGTAGACACCAAATTTGGGTCATACTCCCCTTGGTCCCCTTTATTTAACTAACGTAACGTTATCACCTAACCATGACCCCTTACCCCACATTCATATTAATTTAATTACTTACAATTGAATTAATTTTCATCCTCACATTATTAATTAATTTAATTACTTTAATTAAGTTAATTTACACCTCACCTAGCCACATCATCTAGACACCTCACCATGGACTTATTCTTAGTCTATTAATTAAGACTGATTCTCTATTTATCTTAACCAATTGGGAATCTTTCAAACCCTAAACTTAAAGTCTTATTCCCTCTCCAAAAACACTCCCGCTTATATAAATGTTAACCCTCACATGACACCCAGATTGACAATCAGGGCACGCCAAGAATATCAAAGATTTGCCTATTTTTGGCAAACCTAGGATTTCCTACCTTAACCAATGTTGGTTAACCCTCAACCGACACCTTTCACCCTAACCATCATTGGTTAACTTATATATTATTTTACAACCTTTTACGGAGGTTGGTAATTTTGAGTTTTGGGAGATCTATTGCATTCAAACACAAACCAGAGACTTCTCAGCATCCAGGTGATAAAATACACTCAACCATAGGCCCAATTAAGCACCTGATGCTCATCCCAAGGCATTAACATGTTCACGGGAGCACTCTGGGAAGTATTTCCATGGCACTGACCACAAATTTCTTCATGGATCAACTACTACCTTCCTTCACCACCCAGACCTGTAAATATGAGTAAGTATATTTGATTTTCATCATTTTTTACTTGCTTAAAGTGTAGGTTCATTATCTTTTGTTATTACATTTTATTCCTTCCTGTATTCCTCCATCCCCACCTTCTTACCAATCTACCCATCCAACCACCCACGACATTCTATCTCTCCATACTTGACCTCTATGAATTCATGAGTCTCCTTAGTATTATTATGAACCCAACCATCCTTCCTTCATTCTCTGTGTAATCACAGAGAAGTCTAAAACTAATTTTATTTAATTACCACTAAATTTCCCCTACTGACATTGGTCACCTTAACCATCATCAGTCACCTCTCTTTACCAACATCAGTCACCTTTCTTTACCGACGTTGGTCTCTATGTGAATTCATTATTTTTAACCAACAAGCCAAATCAATCCTTAGTCTACCCAAACTTACCCCATATCTAACAAGAACCTCTCCAAAACCTCACAACAGACCTTTCCAACTCTTTGTGTAGACACAAAGAGAGCCTGGACACCCACTTTTGACATTATGTTATTTCCCATAGTAACTGATATTATTAATCCTAAACCGCCATTGGTTATACCTATACTGACATCGATCACCCTGATCGACGTCGGTCTTTGTGCCTATTAAAATTTCCCTAGACCAGCAAGCTTCCTTATTACCCAAAATCAACCCAAACTTCACCAAATCATACCCAGACCCCATCTGTGACCCTCAGACCACCTAACCAACCTGTAACTTGACCTGGACCTTCACCAGTGTAGTTATCAAGCATTTAATTAGATTGACATGGATAGTAGTCTGAGACACCTAAATCAGGACACTAACATTAGATTCTTTTATTTATATGTTTAGTTATTTTATATTGAGTTATATATCAGTGGATTGAAAACTGTCGAGGAAGTATCACACAACCTGGATCTAGCTCACGCTAGGCAGTCCACTAACTTTTTCCATTAAATGTATATTGTGGTTTTACAGTGTATTATAGATAGCTCCTTTAAGCCAAAATGAAGCTCACACAATCAGCTTGGATCAGAAATCAGAAATGTGTGCACTTAACCTTTGAAAAAAGTAATAATAGGTATTCCTCCTTAACTATTTACCTTATCTGATTTATCGTACAACAACTCGGTGAAACATGTATGACATGTTTGTATGCTATTATGAGTCATTTGTTGATGTTTCCATCTAATAAGGACTCTAAAATATTTGAAGGAAGATGAATATAATGCATGTGTAGGTATGCTTTGTCATTAATGTAAAAAGGGGGAGAAAAACTAGGTGGTTTTCCATCAATAACAAAGGAGGATATTGTTGGCATGTGTGAGTTTAGGTGTTGTCAGTGATGTAAAAATTCATTAATGACAAACAGGATGATGGATAAGTATCAAAATATGTTCAACATGATGATGGCATGATCAATCATGTTGATTCATGATTGCAAGAGTGGACAAGGTGAGAATGGCTTGGTCTAGCAAGCCTAATCAGGTGACCTAGCTAGCCTAGGTGATGAATCATGGTGAGTAGATATGTATGTTTACTTGATGAGTATCCTAGAGGCATGGAGAATATGGTAGGAGTGTGTTGAGACACTCACATGAATTTTAGAGTCCATGTAAATGTTGAAGGCCCAATTGCAGGTGGTCATCTAGACCTGGTCGAGGGGCTAGAGGCCAAATGAAGCATGAGTTTCAGTTTGAGAGACATGTAAGCTCATAGAGGCATGCAAATGTGTGAGACATGTTTTCTCAAGTATGTTAGGTTTTTTTGGAGATGCTAAAAGTTACGTAGTGGTGTTATTCTACTTAGTCTAGGTATAAACTAGGCCCAATCCTAGTGTTTAGAATTCTATTAGAGCATGACAGTCAATTGCATGTGTGTGTTAGCTCTTGAGAACATTCATGGACATATGTTATGTTTTTTTCATAATGTAGAGGCATTTTTTAGAAGTTTCATGATTGGTTATAGTGTTGGTTCAGTTTTTTATGGCTAAGAACATGTAAAACCCTAAGGCCTAGTCATACAAATGAGATGGGACATGAAGACGTAGACCTATTTGATCCAACCTTATGGTTGGATATGGTGAAGAGGGGTGTCCTAGAGGTGTGATCATAGTTTTAGGTTAAAGTGAAGATAAATTTAAAAGGTATGAAGTTTTAGGAAAAAATGGGTTCTTGAGAATGCAAATCCATCTCGAATTGGCAACTTTAGATTCTCGTTGTGAATTGTATGCTTTTCATGGGACCAAAAGGTTTTGAGGGATTTTTTCCACTGAGCTAATAATGTTTTCCAAAAATTATGAGGTGGTTTGATAGTCACATTTTTATGAACAATCACTAAGAAGATAAGTTGTTTTAAAACCCTACCTCAAAAGTGATGGAGAATATCTTCTTGGTAATTTCCTAGAATGGATTAATTTTTATAGTATGATAATTGGAGGTTATATATGACTCCTAAATATTTATAGGAAGGTATGATAGATATTTTTACATTCTGTGGGCCCCACTCAAATAGGAAAGTTTATGAAGATTTTCATTTTGTGGAAAGTTTTCCATTGAAGGCATTGAATAAATCAACATTGATTGGAGCTTGAGATTTTTAATACATTTACTTGATAGTTTCAGGTCATAGTTGAGCTCCTATAGGTAAAAATGTGCCCTATCTTTGAAGACTAGTTTTTGGGCCTAAAAGGGAAGTTGCAGCGATTGACTTGGTTCAAGGCCTCCCACTTAGAGTTGGAAGGAAATGTAAGATGTTTTTGAAATTACATTCAAATAAATTTCTAATCATATATGATGTGTCTCTTGATGAGGTGTTTTGATAGGTGAACCAACTCAGTTTGTGAAGAACAAGTTTGATTGTTTCACGATAGGATTGCCTTGGATGAGAAGATGGATGTAGAAGAATCATGTTTTGGCTTAGCTGATTCTTTATATCCATTGAGAGTGAAGAGGGATGAATTTTTTTCCTATTTAAGGAATTTTTTAGGTCTTCAATGTGAGAAAAAGGTTACAAACCAGTTAATTTTCCAAAACTACATTTTAGGGAGTTTAATTTGATGAAGAGGAAAGTAGGTGTGATTGGATTTTTTTGTTGTTTCATGAGGTATAGAAAGCATGCATGTTTACACAGGTCATTACCTTTCCAATTATTTATTACATTTCATAATTGATATTTTCTTTTGTGATCTTGATCATATTAGGCGAAGACTGGTTTCTGGAAGCAGTTTTTTTGAGTTGGAAATGAGCCTACTTGATAGATTTATGAAGAAAATGATTAGTACAAGGTAACGTTAAAGAATGGATGGTGCTTTTATGTTTTATTTTATGTGTTTGAAGTATTTAGAAGATTGAAAAATTATGGTGATGAGTGTGGAGGTCTTTTATGAGACAAGTGATGGGGTTTTGAGCCATTTTTTGCTTGTTTCATTATCTTGGTGTGTGGCTGACCTAGAAGGGTCCATCTTATGAGTTATTATGAATGTATTTTTATATTTTTATGTTTTATTGGTTGAGATCATTGATATTTACTTATGTTATGTTATTGAGATGAAAATCATATAAAATGAGTGTTTTGGTTCAATTTTTAACTAGTGAAGATAGAGGGAAAAGTGTGGACTAATTAAGAGAGCGGAGGTGGTTCAAGGGCATAAAATTAGATCTGATAATGTGTGGAAAAGTATAAGGAGTGTTATAGAGATTGTGTGTAAGGGTTTTAGATCAAATCATGTCATGAAAATCCAAGATTGAGCGAGTTAAAGGTGTATTCAAATAGGGTTTGAAGGATTTTGGAGCTGAATCTCGTATCTCAATATCAGATGTGTGTTAGAAGCATATATTTAGTGTTCTTATAATAAAAATATTGTGTCATGAGTCATATTTATGCAAATATATTTTTTTGAGTAATATCAACAAGGCTTTCGGGGTTTTTGCTACTTGTGGGGTTGGTGCCTCACTAAAGAAGTCTCTTGTGATGTGGTATATTCACTTGAGTACTTTGTTGTGAGTAATATCAAAAAAAAAATTAGTGGTTTTTCTTCCCAATAAGGTTTTACCACTTATATCTTGTGTTCTTGTGTACTCCTTCATGTTTATGCTCTTGTGGATGGTTGTTCCTTACTGTTAAGATCTCATTAATACATGGTTGAATGTTAATTTTGTATAAAATATAATTTGAAATTGTTTAAGATTTTTTGATGGATTGATTCACCCCCTCTTATTTTATTGTCCTTCCAACATACAAAGCTAAGGGACGTATTTATGTTTACAACACGTCTCTTATGCCTCTTAGTCTAAATATTTGGTTAAATTAACAAATCATTTAACTAATATATGTAATATATTTTGACCTTAGAGGTCGATAAGCTTAGCCTCTACAAAATATTTAGATATTTTCATTCACTAGGCATCATTCTCTAGACAATTATTATTACACTGAGAAAAATGTTGCACTATATGCTTTCTTAAGCGGTCAGTCCGTATGTAGCTTTGATTAGTTTTTTTGTTGAGATGTCTATGCCTCTCTTTTATTATTTATAATTGTATCATATTGGCATGAATACCCATGACGTAGCCAAGTGTTGCACTACATACCCTCAAGAGGGATCAAGCCTTATGTATGTATGTATGTATATATATTTATATAATTGTATGCAGATTTTTTATTGATATATATAGAGAAAAATATAATGATTTTATTTAGAGTCTAGAATATGTTAGGCTTCTCCTAGATGTATAAATGGACAACATTTAACATTCGATGTTAGTCATTATTAGTTATTGAAAGGAATGTCTTAGCATCTACTAGGTAATGTGAATATAGCGTTTAACTAACAAATCATAGTAAAGGAGCTTAGTGGTCAATAGGTATTTTCAAATACAAAAGTAGAAGTGAAATATACAAATCAAACTATTGAATTTTGATCCTAGCAGTCACTAATCTTAGCCTCTACAAAATGTTTAAAGCTTAGTGGTCGCTAATCATCATGCACTAGACAAATCTTAAGGGGTCAATCCTTAAGTAGTTCTCATTTTTTTGTTGTCAAATTTATTACATTGTGGTATATGAAAATTCCCTATTATTCATTACTATGTATTGTAAGGAATGGATTAGCGGTCGCTAGGTAATTTGAATATAGCATTTAACTAAAAAAGAATTGTAAAGGATCTTGGTGATCACTAGGAAGTTTCAAATATATAATTTTATGTGAAATATGTTTGTTGCGGAAATTTGGGATTATACAGGATTATATGTCTTTAAAAATCATAGTACGAAATTTTGATCTTAGCGAAACCTAGGTAATTCCTAGAGAGGATATAAAATCCAAATTTTGATCTTAGTGATTACTAGGTAATGCTTAGTTGGGTAAACATAAATAGGAAATATCTACTCAGACATATAATGACTAGCCTTAGAGATGATAATACAGATCCAAATGATGTACTTATGTTTACAACACAACTCTTATGCCTCTTAGTCTAAATATCTTGTTAGATTAACAAATCAATGTAATATATTATGAGATTAAAGGTCGTTAAACTCATCCTCCAAAAAATATTTATAGCTTCACCTTTGATAGCCATCATTCCCTATGTAACTATTATTACACTTAACAAAGTGTTGTACTACATGCTTTTCTAAGGGTTCAAGCCATACATAGCTCTGATTAGTTTGTTTTCAAGATGTATATACCTTTTTTTAATTATTTATAATTGTATCATATTAGCTAGAATATCCCTGGTGGAGCCAAGTGTTGTACTATATACCCTCGAGACAGATCAATACTTGTGTATTTCTCATTATGTGTCTATGTGTATATTTATATAATTGTATACATATCTTTTTATCTATATATGTAGAGAAAAATATAATGATTATATTTAGAGCTTAGAGGATGTTCGGCTTCTCTTAGATGTATAAATGGGCATCACAAAAAATTATCTATTAGTGATTATTATTTATTGAAAGGAATGTCTTAACGTGCAAGAATATTTATTACTATGATTTTTTATTTAGCCATTGTATTCAAAATAAGAAACAATGTGAATGATGTGTGTAGCATAAATTTTGTAGTCCACATGATTGTATAGCTTAGTTGTATTATACATAAAAAACATAAATAGTTTATTTAGATCTTATGTGTATTTAGGGTTCTTTGCAATATTTAAATGGATAACATAACATTGTTTATAAGGAATGACTTAGCGTCTGCTAGGTAATTCAAATATAGTGTTTGGATAACCAATCATAGTAGAGGAGATTAGAGGTCGCTAGGAATTTTCATATATAAAACCTGATGCAAAATATGTGTGTTATGAACATTTTACATTCTACGAGACTGCATATCTTTTACAAATGAAAATAATAAATTTATAGCTTAAAAGTTGCTAGGAAATGCTTGGAGAAGATATAAAATACAAATTTTAAGGATAATGTTTTCCATAAGCGTAAGATCAACCTATGGCACCGTATCTATATCTATAGATAAATGAAGTCTCAAATGCTATGGAGGTCTCTGTTTAGTTAGAAAAAAATTACATATTAACAAATCTCATAGAGTATTCATGCAACATCATGATGATCGACTCATTATGCGTATGAGTACCATAGGAACTTTTTCAATAATAACCATCTTTTCCTATCTATGTAGAGATATTATTGGCATATTGTGAAGGGATGTATTGTGTATACGCATGTCTCTTTCTTGCTAGTGAAGGTGATCTTGAATTGTAAATCTTATTTGACCATTGGAATTTTAAAACTAGATAAATTGTCAAGAAGATAAAACCTCTTTGATCCTTCTACTCTTTATATCATTTTATCCATATAAAACATTGTTAGTATGAACATACAAACTCCAAACCCTTTATATTGTTAACCTTTTCATCTTATAATTTTTAGTGTCAAGATATCATTACTTTATCTAAATAAAACACCCACAACTTGTAATTTTAGTCTATAAGTGTTGCATTTGTCTTTTTAGAACCTTCAAACTCTTGTTTATCCAAGTACATACTAAGTTCTCAAATTACAAGGTTATACTTCTATGATTGACGATATTTCCAGTATGAACCTACATAGATTGAACCCTTTGTATTTTCTCTGTGGCCATTACATATATGTTTTCATAAAATTTTATTTCCCAAAATTTCCTTATTCTTCAATTTATTTCTTAAAGAAGCAAACAATTACTTGTCTTAGTTAACTTACCTCATTCTATATGCATGGTAATGGTATTCTTCATGATCTTAATATAAAATTTACTAAGGAAACTTTCCTCAAATTTCCTACAACCTCAGTTGGAAAAAAAGGACCCTATCATCCTCTAACAATTACTATCAATATTTCATTACTTTATTTTACTAAAACACCCACAATATGAAGGATAAAAGAACAAAACCATTTCATTCTTCATAATGAAATATTACTAAGCACTTCATTCATTCATGCATTCACATATCCTAATAGTTTGAGTTTCCATGATCCCTCCTACAAATCTTCTGAGCCACACTTGTGAACTCCTAAATGAAGAAATTTTAAACATATCATTTACATTAGTAGTATCCCGCCATAAGTATCCCCTTTGTTTCCAATGAATGCATTATGTCATAATATTATTCATTCACCGGGAAACAAAGGGGATACTTTTGAGGGGATACTTTTGGATATGAACTTTCATAAGATTATTCTTAACTTTAGACTCAGCTAATAACACTTTGATAATGTAAGTTATTCCTTATTTTATTGATCGTGATTAATATTAATTCTTTTGATATGTTTTTAACATGTGTTATGTGAATCAAGTAATATCAATGAAATTAAGTCTCTTAAGAAATCACTTATTTGATTAAAAAAATCTACATGAAATACCGCAATAACCCCTAAAATTTGACAATAATGCATCTGCGCTCTAAAAAATTTCCCACGTAGTGTATTTGCGATTTGAAAAAATTCTTGAATAACAACCTTTGAAATTCAAAAAATATTTCAATACTCAATTTCAAATGAAATATCCTGTGAAACCCACCGAGAGTGGTCTTAAAGTTTTCTTTAGTTTAATTATCTACAAAATCCCTAAATGAATAAAAGACCTAACTGAACAAAAGTCATTTTCCAAATATTTTCCAATAAAACCCATATTTTATACTTCAAGTATTCATTATTGTCCATGAAACCACATTATTTTAGGCATTTTAGGAAATAGATCTCAATCCTCTAGAAAAAAACATGCCCATCACCTATTTTTGCATTTCTAGCAAATAAAATATCCACAATGCTTTGATGGACATCTCTACCCTATTCAACGTTAGCTAGTACTTTACACTTATTTCAAAAATCATTGAGGGAAAAGTATATTGAATAACTATGCATCATTTTGTCAAAACGATTCCAAATTTGTCCAATGTAAAACCCTTTACATTGATAACTATTTCTAAATGATGCCAAAGTGGTTTTATGGATAACATTGATTGCTGGAAGTGCAAAAAAATGGATTTTTTTGAAAATGATTTAGAAAATTATAAAATTATATATTTTCAAAGTTTTAGATGGGGTGAAGGTGAGAACGCATACTGAATTTTGACAACCAAAGGAAATCAAATAGTCTTTGGAAACCATGTTTAGAATTTTTCAGTGTATGCCTTGTTCATGTTTTTCAATGGATCAAGGAAGTGACACATTTATGAAAATACGAAGAGAATATAAAGGGAAATTTTCTTCCCAAAAAATTTAAAACTTCAGTGTCAAAACAATATACTAAAATAAATTTCAATCTATGATGATATTGATGGGTATCATTATTCCCTTCATTTAATCAACTCTTTGTTGATGTCATATTCAAACCAAGGGTGATGTCTGAAGCTATATGCAACAAAAATATTAGTGATCTAGTAATTGAAGGTAGGTATTTGTTTCTTTTTTATATTTTCTGGGGGATTTTCTTAATGTCTTGAGGATTCCTTCGCTAAAACCTTATTGAAATCAAACTATGAGAACTTGTTGGAAGTAAACACTCTCTGCATAAATAGATTGCTGGAAATAAACACACATTTACAAAATAGAATAGATTGTTGTAAGTAAACACATGTTACAGAAATGAACACACTATTTGAGAATGCTGAAAGTTGATTGTAAAGAAAGAAGAATCTAATATAGAACACCTACAGGAACAAGTACACAACATATTTCAACTTGAGTAATCAAAATCATTTACATAATTAATATATCTATGGAAATATAAATACCAATAAAACAAAGATCCTGGTTCTTGGAAGAGTGGGCCCTTGCTCCACCTTGAAACATGATTTGATGACTTAATATACTCTCAAAACAGGAATAGCTATTTTATTGATAAAATGTTCTGCATTACAAAAATGTATTATCTCTTCTTATCCCCAGCACAAAAGTCACAAAATGAAAATGTGGTCCAAACCCAAATACCAACACAGCCAGTGGCAAACTGAAGAAACAAACAAACAACTCCTATCTACAGAATAGAACTAGAAAAATCACTTGATCTGAATGTCATGGATTGTAAGGATATTCAAACTAGATCTGGAAAAGTAGTCAACAGTCCACCTGTTATAATCAATGAGATGAAAGAAGAAATTGAAACCCCTAGTAAGGTTGTTCCCAGGAAGGGTGAAAAAGAAAAGGATAAGGAGCCAAATAGAAACTCTACTAAGACTCCATTTCTAGAGAGATTAAAGGAAGACATAGAAAATAAGGAATATGAGTTGGTATAGGAACTAAGGAGATTGAATATTGAAATACCATTGTTACAAGAAATTAAGGACATTCTAGAATTGAACAAATTAATCAAAATGTTATGTTTAAAAAAACATGGAAGGAAGAAGCAGTACCCCAAGACTATTAAAGTAGATGGGAAACTTGTTGATTTATTAGCAGGAAAACTTTTGCTTCCCAAATATGAAGATTCTAGAGGTTCTGTTATTTCTATCTTTATAGGGAATAAAGAGATACATAATGTTTTGGTTGATTTGGGAGTGACTATAAATGTGATGACAGTGGATACTTTGAAAACATTACCATTAATAGGTATACAACCTACTAACACCATATTACAGATGGAAAATTAGTCTGAATCAAAACCAGAAGGATTTATTGAAGATGTAACAATTATGGTGGAGTCATGGGAATATCCAGTTGATTTCCTTATATTGTAGCCAAAAGGTAAAACACTTGGTTATCCCCTTATTTTGGGTAGACCATGGTTAGCTACAGTTGCTCCTTTAATTGATTGTAGATAAGGTGATATGACTATTTCAAATGCTAAGAGTTCTAAGAAAATATCCTTATATCCTTCTGCACAATCTTCTATTGATTATCAATAACAATTGTGGGTTGATACTCCTGCTACTAATATAAAACAATATGTCTTTTTTGGCCATGATCACGTTACAGGATCACATACCTGAGGTAGAAGATATGATTAGATAACCATTTAATGAACACTAATCATCCTTGAAGCAATTGGGAATAACATGTTATACTAAACTGCTAAAAACATTAATTTCCGCCACCTAGAGTAGACTTAGTCAAAGTTAGTTAGAGTTCGTTTGGAAAATGGAGTTCGCAGTTTCTTTCCTATTTAGGAAACATTGTATTTCATGATTCAATAATAAATAAGGAGATATATTTTCTTTTGGAGTTCATATTATTTATAATATATTGAGTTTGTTTTGAATTTGGCTACATTTTTTTGGTATCAGAGTTGGTTCGAGTCTTAAAAAAATGGAAGGAAGAGGAGGTGGTATTGCCCAGATGAATAGAAATATGAAAGATCTACAAAGGCAAGTTTTTGCTCTTGCTGCAATGATAATTGTTAGTGCAAAATCACAGCACCCCTGCATGTTGATCAGATTTCTAGTTTGATCACCCTATGCATCCAGTGGGATTGCACAACATGGAAACCTCTCTCTAAGTGTGGGACTTGTGAAACTGAGAGAGGAATCTCTAGATTAGAGGCTAGTTCCTCAAACTCCTCTGATTTAGATCTATATTTACACAACTACAGAGGTTTAGATCTTGATCCTACTCTAAATTGCAAGGAGACAGGGATAGAAATGCAAAAAATTGAAACTAAGTAAAGATGGTGATGCACCAAAAGGAGTGGTGAATATTTTTGTCATCCAAATAGACACAAACCAAAGATTTCAACATAAAACATACAAAGGCTGATAAGATATAATTTAGGATCTGAACTGAAGCAAATAATACAAACAAAGGACTGAAACCCATTCAAAAAGCTTGCATTATCATTTCCAATGTCAAAACCACTGCATTACAACCTCAGAGAGGTAGAAAAGCTGTTATAATCTTTGAAGAGGTCTAATTCTTGCAATAATCACTTATTGGAGGTGAAAGAAGAAGTCTGCTATGCCAAAAGGTATTCCCTCCTTAAGAAATTAGCAAAATCTGGCTTTTAAATTGCATGAGTTGAGCCCAGGAGAGAGAAAATGTAAAAAATGTGGGAGCCCATTCCTCATTAATTAAAAATTCATTAAAATAGCATGGGGGACCTTACAAACCCATACCCTGTCATTTTTGACCGAAATGGAGGAGAAAGTGACCCATTCTGCATTAAATTTAGTCATTAAAATGTCATTTCTAGCAATGGACACGTGTCAGAGCCATTTCTTGAACTTTATCTCTCTTGAGACTGAACCAAAATTCAAGATTGACCATCAGAATCATGTAGAGAATTTTATAAGCTTTCCAATGATATAAAGAATGTGCAAATCCAAGCTTTGGATCGAAAGGTATGAAGCGATCTGAAGATTTAGGGCTCAAAACAGGGCCCAAAAAACGGAAGTTGGGCAAAAAATTTTGAAATTTGACCATTTTGCATTTTGGAAATTTTTTTGAAAAATTTCCGCGCTCCGCCACCTCGGACGACACCTATCAAGTGCTGATTGGATTGCAGTAATTCTCTCTTCTTCCACCTTACCCATGGGTTTTCTCTTGAATTTTTTGACTTTTTGTAACTCTTTGGAAAATTTCCCATTTTTTCCTCGCGTGCCCCGCCACTTGGGACACGTGGCACGATCTGGTTGGTTGACAGGGGCGCGGGGTCATCCTTTACCTTTTAGTTTTTTGGCCAAAACTTTTGGCAAATTATCTAATTCATCCCCGAGCTCTGCACTCCCCTTCTCCTTAGGACATGTGTCCTCTTTTTATTGGCTTGGGCCAATGCTTCAAATCTCGCCCTTGGAACTCGGCAAAACATTAAGTAAAAATCTCACCATTTCCTCCGCCGCTCCGATCCACGAACAGACGTGGCACATTCCTAATTCGTCTGCGCGGCTCTTTCAGATATTCACATCTGCCTCATGTCCCTCTGGCCTCGGTTGTCCCGAACTATCTGGGACAAATTCCGCTGATCCTTCCTGATTCAAGCTTCCCTGTCCCTCTTTGAGGTGAAGACACGTGGCACAGTTATTTGATTGGCTCTCGGATCCTTTCGGCTTTTTGCACGTCCCTCGCGTCCATTTGTTCCAACTATCTCAGACTATCTGGGACAAATTCTTGCGAACCACCTGAAATGGGCTGCCTTTGCTCTCGACCGCTTCGCCTTTTCGCGTCCTTCGCGTCCTTCACGTCCTCACAACCTAGATGTCCCAGCCTTATTCTTCGCAGTAGTTAGTTAATTTTTTCTCCTTCGGTCGAATCACCCTTTCCGCGTCCCATGCGTCTCGATGACCCAGACTTTCCCAAGTGCTGTGCAGACCACCTGGAGGCTTTTCGGTCGGTTCACGCCCCAACGTCCCAACTGTCCCAACTGCTGCGAGGAATAAGACTTAGCTGATTTTCATGATTTTGTTTTCTACCCCAAGCTTGGTTTTTGTAACTTTTTCACCCTTTTTTAGAACTTGCTCCTTTCTTCTTGGACAGGAGAGTTAGAAAAAAGCCGAGGGGACCCCAGAAACATGATTTTTTGCTTTGAATCAATCTATCTTGCTTAGGACCGAAGAATTTAATGCATGTTATCAAAATTTACCCTGGGGGGTGAATTTTGGATAACAATTTGGTGACTCAGCGGGGTCATCTGCCTGCTAGATGAAAAGACCAGTAGCCTAAAGCAGTCCATTGGGCATGGAGTCATCAAATATTCTGTTTAGAACCCCAACTGACTCAGAATGTGCAAGGAGGAAGATGGAATATCACCTGATGGAAGCAAGGACTGCAAAACATCTCCATGGACAGCAAGCTATGCCAAAGCACTTAGGGAAAACAAAACTAACCTACAGCAAAACAATGTGCACAAGCACTTGGAGGAATGAAAATCTAATCTAATATTTACAAGGTAGTGAATTTCCCTCTAGAAGCAATGCTTGAGATAGATTCCATTTACTGGAATCTGCAGTTCTTCACCATCCAATGGGGCCAATTAGAAAGCATTGTTGTCCTTGCACTTTGTGACCATGTATGGGCCACTCCAAATGGCATCAAATTTTAAATGCCTTCCCAGTTTTGCTCTATCCACATCCCATTTCAACACTAGATCTCCAACCTGAAAAGATCTATCCTTGGCCTTCCTATCAAAGGTCTTCTTGATCAAAGCTTGATCCTTTTCCATTGCTTGGGATGCCTGATTTCTGATCTCTTGCAGCTCCATCAACTCTGCATACCTCACCTCCATGGGCTCAAACTCTAGCAACTCCAGCTGCTTCATGAGTTCCAATGTTGGCAACTCAAGTGACATGGGCAAGATTGCCTCTCTTCCATAGACAAGTTTGAATGGAGAGTTACCTGTGGATCTTTTGGGAGTTATCCTATCAGCCCATAAGGATGATTTCAGTTTGGTATGCCAAGACCTCTGATTCTCGTCAAGAGTCCTCCTAATGATCCTCAACAAGTTCTTGTTTGTAGACTCAGCCTGGCCATTACCTTGAGGGTAATAGTTTGATGAAGTGCTTAGGTAGATACCGTTCTTGACAGCCCACTCAGTCACCTTAGATCCAATGAATGCCAATGCATTATATGAGATTATTGTAGCAGGTACACCAAATTTGGTTGTTATCCCCTCATAAAGGTCTAAGATGCTAGACTCATTTCCCTCTTTGAGTGCTACTGCTTCTGTCCATCTGGTGAAGTAGTCCGTGGCTGTCAAAATCCATTTGTGCCCTTGGCTTGAATTGGGATTAATGACTCCAATGAAGTCCAAACCCCATTGCATGAATGGCTGGTCAACTGAGATTGGATGTAATGGAAGGGTAGCAAGTCTCTCTTTTCCTGTGAAGAATGCACAATTCTTACACCTCTTGATCCATGCATAGCAATCACTGAAGATTTTAGGCCAATAATAACCAGCCTTCATGATTTTTAGAGCTGTCACTCTTGGTGCAAAATGACCACCAGCTGGTCCACCATGGAACTCTTCCAACACTCCTTTGAATCTGATTTGTGCTAATGCATCTCAGCAGCACTCCATTCACATCTTTCTTGAACAAAACTCCATCAACAATGGCATACGGGACAGCCTGCAATCTGAAGTGTCTCCTTTGGGTCTTGTTCATCTCTGGAGGGCATAGGCCTGTGCCTAGGAAGTGTATAATACCTTGGGTCCAGCAAGGAGTGGGGGCAGCATTGTCTTCTTCTTGATTGCCACTTGGCTCATGGCTGTCCTGGACTGTCAAAACAGCCTCTTCTTCGTTGCATACTTCTTTTTGCTTCCCCAAAACCAGCTGCTCACACAATCCTTTCCCTCTTACCAGCTTGGTGATCTTGATCTCAATGTCATACTCCATGACACGGGTGATCCAACCTGCCCTTTTCTCATTCAAATCCTTGTTGAGGAGGAAGTCCTTGACCCCAGCATGTGAGACCAGCAACTGGACCTTGTTGTTTGAGATTAAATGCTTGAATTTCTTCAAGCTTCTGATTACTGCAAGTACATGCTTCTCAATAAAAGAGTACCTCACCTCATAGTCATCTAGGCTCCGGCTGAAGAAGGCAATTGGCTGCTCATCATTATCCTTGTTCTGCTGTACCAAAATGGTAGAAATAGTGTCATTACCTCCAAATGCATAGAGGATGAAATCCTTGGAGAAGTCCGGGTTGATGAGAGTTGGTGCTTGAGAGATGTCTTCTTTGATTGCTTCAAAACTCTCCTTGCCTTCTGCTGTCCACTTGAAAGCCATGCTCTTCTTTAACATTTTGGTGATGGGCTTGACAAGGGCTGCAAAATCTAGGACAAACCTCTGAACAAAGTTTATCCTTCCCAAGAAACTCTGAAGGGCTTTCTTGTGGCTTGGTAATGGTAGTGCTCTTATGGCTTCAACCCTCTCTGGATCAATTGCTAATCCTTCTTTGGAGACAATATGGCCAAGGAGCTTTCCTTCATGTGTAAGAAAGATGCACTTCTTAGGATTCAAAGACACTCCAAATCTCCTGCACCTCATGAAGACTTGCCTCAAATGAGAGAGGTGGTCTGCTGCATTTTTGGAAAAAACAGTGATATCATCAAGGTAAATCAGCACCACATTGTTAATCAAACCTTTGAATGCCATGTCCATTGCCCTTTGGAAGGTAGCACCAGCGTTGGACAGCCCAAATGGCATTTTCCTGTATGTAAAAGTTCCCCATTTGGTTGTGAAGGCTGTCTTGAACTGGTCCTCTTCCTTCACCATAATCTGATTGTAGCCTGAGTAGCCATCAAGTAGTGAAAACCTCTCAGAGCCAGCCACAACTTGCAAGATTTGCTCCATGGAAGGGAGTGGGTAATGGTCCTTGAGAGAGGCTCTATTCAAGTCTCTGAAGTCAACACACAATCTGATCTCTCCACTCTTCTTTCTGACTGGAACTAAGTTGGCAACCCAACTAGAATGCTTGATTGGGAATATGATCCTTGACTCAATCAGCTTGTCCAATTCCTTCCTCATGAGAGGCTCCATGTGTGGATTGACTGGTCTTTGTTTCTGCCTGACAGGCTTAGTATTTGGATCCAATTCGATGGTATGCTGAGCTAAGTTGGGATTGAAACCTTTCAAGTCTTCATAGCTCCAAGCAAACACGTCAGGGAACTCTTGACACAGCTGTATGAACTCATACCTTTCTTGTTCAGTTTTCATCCTTCCAATTTGCAATGGTTTGTTCTCTTCTACCAAGATGGATACTGAATCCTCTCTCTTGACCTGAATGTTTTCTTTCTCCTTTCTAAACTGATCATTGGGGTTAAAAATGGACTCCAAAGTGATAAGTCCCTTGGGCAGCTTGTTAGTTCTCAGCTGTACTACTTGGTCACCATACTGCCGTTCCAATCTTTCTTGATTCTTGGCTGAGAACTCAGCTTCTTCTTGCAAGAAATGGATGATTTGCTGGTCATTTTCAAACACTTGCCAACTGACATTGTTATCTGGCACTGAAGGCCTCACAATCATGTGGATGTTTGGTTGTACCTTGTCTTGTTGAATGCTTTCCACAATGTCAAAGGCTGCCCCTACTGCTGCAAGCCTGTCAGCAGCTTGATTCTCTTTCCTAGGAATGGATTTGATGCCAAAACCCTCAAAATATTCCATGAGGTCCCACACCCTGTTCTTGTAGCACCTGAGTAGATCATTCTTGGTAGCATGTTGTCCCTTGACCTGATTTACAATCAATTCATTGTCACCAAAGACTTGCAAGTTCTTTATTTTCTTCTTTATTGCCCAATGCATCCCTTGCACCAAGGCTTCATATTCAGCAGTGTTATTGGAGCATGCAAACTGAAATCTAAAAGCTGAATAGTACTTTACTCCTTGAGGTGAAACAAGCATAGCTCCACCTCCTGCACCTTGTCTACTCCTTGATCCATCAAAAAACAGCTGCCATACCTCATTGTCATCCTTGTGGTTTGGCTTGGTGATGCTAGGAATAGGCTGATTTTCTTCGTGTATGCAATAGACCCCTAGCTCAGATTCTTCCACTTCTTGATAAGGATCAAATGCATGTACCTTGTTTGCCCATTCATCAAGAGTTAGATCTGGGATGCTTCCAACCTTGGTGTCAGCCTCATCAGTGCTTGGGTGATCTTCTTGATCAAATGCTGAGCAATTGGCATTAATCTGACTTGGAGTGTAAGGCTCAATATGGAAGTTTGCAATAGGTTCTGACCTGATTGTAGCCTTAGTTCCATACCTCGTTCTGAACAGCATGTGTGACCAATCAGCAGAAAAATATCCCCCAATCTTGGCTGTGAAGTCCCTTGACAAGCATAGGGCAAAGAGTGGTGGAAGGTCTATGACTGATACATCTTGTAAAACAACAACATTTGGACATGCATGCAAGGTAAGACTCAAGTTTCTAATCACCCCAACTATTGTTACTGTTGTCCCATCCAGCTGCACTACCCCTTTGGATATTGTTTCATACTGGAGCCCTAGCTGATCAGCTATTTGTTTAGGCATTACTGAGCTACTTGCCCCGGAGTCTATCATGCAATTGTGCACTAGCTGATTTCCAATGATCAATGAAACATAGAAAGGAGGGGGCTTCAACATTTTACCTTGCTGTCCTCCATGATTTCCCTCAGGCTGGGAAGCATTTGTAAGTACCTTCTCTTGCCTTTGGACTTGTTGATTTGAAGTTGGCCAGTCCTTCATGGCAGCTTGCAGCAGATCTCTTTGGCCTGGGATAGATAGGGATTCCCACATTGATATATTAACATTTGTCTTCTTCATCTGATCAATGATACTGAATGGTGATGAAGGATCTCTTTTCTGTCCCTTGGTTTGCACATTCACTCCTTGCATGTGGGCAGCAACAACTGGTATTTGAGTTGGCCTAGGGGCTGTTCTTGGCTGCCCTTGTGCATTTACAATTGGATTTTGTTTGCCAACCACTTGTGGAACCATAGAAGGTCATGGATTGGTTGGGGCTAATGGCTGTTCTTCACCCAAATTCCTTCTTTTTGACCTTGTGTTGGCTGCAACACCTTGAGAAACTGCTTGATTCATGCCACAGAAATCTTCTGCTTGCCAGTTTACCAATGTGGTGTCATTTGGGGCTGATTACTGTTGGAATGTTTCTTGTTGTTGACTGTTTCCTTGACTGCTCTCACCCTCCACACCAGTAGTTGTCACCATTAATGCTTGATTCAAAGCACCATTGAAGCACATGGATTGGTTATGAGGCTCATTGCATGGAAAACACCAATCATACTCCTGAGCAATGTTGTTTTGTGTTGGCACCAATGCCTTAGAGGCAGATATGGCATTTGGATTGTAGGGCTGAAATGATCTATTGGCAGGAGGCCTTGTTTGATTCATATTTGCAGCTGGATTAGGTGGCCTTTGTGGTTGGTATGGCTACCTATTAGGCTGAGCTTGGGGTTGATAAGAAGGTCTAAAACCTTGGGCCTGCTGCCTTTTGAGAGTAACCAGCTCATTGCCTAGGTTTTGCAATTGCTTCATGACTTCTTGAAGCTCATTTGGGGCACTTGGAGATGAAGTGGAAGCTTCATTTGAACTCTGATTTCTAGGAGTGGGAGAAGGAGCCAAATTAGGTGCTTGATTGGTGTTTGGACTCTCTAAACTTGGAAACAATGGCATGGGAGGTCTAGGGGCAAGTTTTCCAGCTTGGATCAAACAATTTTCAGCCCTAATGGCAATGCTATAAGCCATAGGGATAGTTATGCCTCCCATGGACTGAATTAACATAGAAATATCAGAATTTAGAGCTTTGAGATAGTAGAGAAAAGCACCTTCTGCTGTTGGCCTGACTGCCACTGGAATTCTCTCCCAAGTCTTTTGAAATCTGAAGTTGAAATCGGTCAGCTGCTCATTGGGAGCTCTCTTGATGGTTGTCAGCTGCTCCAAAAGAGACAAGTTGTCTCCCTTCTCTCCAAATTGCTCATGAAGTGCTATACACAGCTGATTCCAATTTGTGATAGAACCAGCTCCAAGGCTTCTAAACCATTGCAATGCTTTACCCTTGAATGAAGATGCCAGTAACTTGATAGCCACTTGCATCTCATTGATTTCATGGATTGCACAAAGGTTAGCAATATCTTTAACATGATCACCTGGAGTAGTCTGATTTTCTCCAGTGAAGTACGAAATGTTCTTCAAGGCTGTAATAGGAATTGGATGTTGTGCATTGAGGGCAAGTGGGCTGCTGCCTGTGAAGTTGACATAGGGGTTGTTTTGTGCCATTCTAATTGGTCTTAAAACCCTTGTTGACTGAATGAAAGGCCTACCAGGTGGAGGAGTTGAGAGGGTTCTGTTTGGTGGAGATGGAGACCTTTGAATCCTTCTTCCTCTTTGCCTTTTTCTTGGAGATAATTGCAGGTATTCAAACAACACCTCTTCTTCTCCAACTCTTGACCTTGTGGTGACTCTTCTCATGAGTTTTCAGGCCTGCACTGCTGAAACCAGTTGATTCTTCCCCTTGGAGTCACCAGATATGCAAATAATAGCTCTTTTCAAGCAAGAAAATTGTAGCAGATGCACATCAACTTTATTGCAATAAAAATGAGACCTCTAGTGTCCCATCGGGCGTGCCAAAACTGTTAGTGCAAAATTACAGCACCCCTTGATGTAAATCAAGGTTCTAAATGATGTCTTAGGCATCCAGTGTGATTGCACAACATGGAAAGCTCTCTCCAAGTGTGGGACTTGTGAAACTGAGAGAGGAATCTCCTAGATTAGAGGCTGGTTCCTCAAACTCCTCTGATTTAGATCTATATTTGCACAACTACAGAGGTTCAGATCCTAATCCTACTCTAAATTGCAAGGAGACAGGGATAGAAATGCAAAAATTGAAACTAACTAAAGATGGTGATGCACCAAAAGGAGTGGTGAATATTTTTGTCATGCAAATAGACACAAACCAAAGATTGCAACATAAAACATACACAGGCTGATAAGATATAATTTAGGATCTGAAATGAAGCAAATAATACAAACAAAGGACTGAAACCCATTCACAAAGCTTGCATTATCATTTCCAATGTCAAAACCACTGCATTACAACCTCAGAGAGGTAGAAAACCTGTTACAATCTTTGAAGAGGTCTGATTCTTGCAACAATCACTTGCTGGAGGTGAAAGAAGAAGTTTTTGCTATGCCAAAAGTGTTCCCCCTAAAGAAATGAGCCAAATCTGGCTTTTACATTGCATGGGTCGAGCCCAGGAGAGAGAAAATGTACAAAACATGGGAGCCCATTCCTCATTGACTACAAATGCATTAAAATCAGCATGGGGGACCTTACAAACCCATACCCTATCATTTTTGACCAAATTGGAGGAGAGTGCGACCCATTCTGCATTAAATTTAGTCGCTGAAATGTCATTTCTGGCCATGGACACGTACCAGAGCCGTTTTTTGAATTTTCTCTCTTGAAACTGAACCAAAATTCAAAATTGACCATGAAATCCTATAGAGAATTTCATAAGCTTTCCAATGATATGAAGAACAGTGCAAATCTGAGCTCTGGATCAAAAGATATGAAGGTCTAAAGTTTTAGGGCAAAACGGCCAAAAAAACGGATGTCGGGCAAAAAAAAATTTTAAATTTTGACCTTTTTGCATTTTCGAAATTTTTTTGAAAAATTTCTGTGCTCCGCCAGTCGGATGGCACGTGTCAGGTGCTGGTTCGCTGAGCAATTCTCTCTCCTCCACCTTTCCGTGGGCTTTCCCTTGAAATTTCGACCTTTTTAACTCTTTGGAAAATTTTCCATTTTTTCCCCCGTGCCCCGCCACTTGGGACACGTGGCACGCTTTGGTTGGTTGACAGGGGTGCGGGGGCATCTTTTACCTTTTAGTTTTTTGGCCAAAACTTTTGCCAAATTCTCCAAGTCCTCCCCGAGCTCCGCACTCCCCTTCTCCTTAGGACACGTGTCCTGTGTCTATTGGCTCGGGCCGACCCTTCAAACCTCGCCCTTGGAACTCGGCAAAACATTAAGTAAAAATCTCACCCTTTCCTCTGTTGTTCTGATCCACGAAGACACGTGGCACGTTCTGATTCATCGGCGGCTCTTTCGGCTCCCTGCGTCTGCTGCGTACTTCTGGCTCGGATGTCCCAAACTGTCTAGGACAAATTTCTCTGATCCGCCCGATTCGGGCTTCCCTGTCCCTCTTTGAGGCGAAGACACGTGGCACGCTTTCATTGGCTCTCGGCTCTTCCGGCTTTCCACGTCCCACGCGTCCCTTTGTCCCAACTGTCCCAGAATGAAAGTTCCCTACGCTGGCTGATCCGGGCGGTTCGCGTCCTTTGCGTCCTCACGGCCCAGATGTCCCAGCCTGTTCTGCACAGCAGTTAGTCAATTTTGTTTTTACCTTCGGCCGGTTCACCCTTTCGCGTCCCGTGCATCCCCACAGCCCGGATGTCCCTTTGCTGCTCGGACCGCCTGGCGGCCTTTCGGCCGATTCGCACCCCGACATCCCAACTGTCCCAACTGCTGTGAGGACTAGGACTTAGCCGATTTTCATGATTTTTTCTGCCCCAAGCTTTTTTTTTACAACTTTTTCACCCTTTTTTAGAACTTGCTCTTTTCTCCTTGGACAGGAGAGTTAGAAAAAAGCCGAGGGGACCCCAGAAACATGATTTTTTACCTTGAATCAATCTATCTTGCTCGGGACCGAAGAATTTAATGCATGTTATCAAAATTACCCTGGGGGTGAATTTTGGATAACAGGAACTTTTGGAGATGTTGTTATATATCATATGTTGTTACCACATGCAAGTCCACTAAATAACTTAATGGATCCCTTTCAACAAATCAATTCATCACACGTTGGATCCAAACATGTGGAGATTGAGCCTGGTAAGATTTTGAACATAAACAACTAGTTGAAAAATGATGAAGAAGATAAATTGTTTGATGTTTTGAAAAATAATACTAGAGCTATTGTTTGGGACTAAAAAGTTATGAAAGGAATCCATCCAAGTATTTTCACACATCACATCTATACTAAAAACATTAGACCAGTTAGGCAACCTCAGAGAAGGATTAATCCATCCTTAAGAGATATAGTCAAACAAGAAATTAAAAAACTATTACAAGTAGCTTGTATCTACCCTATCTCAGATAGCCAATGGGTGTCTCCTCTTGTAATTATTCCCAAAAATAATGGAAAATGGAGAATTTGTGTTGACTATAGGGAACTAAAAAAATCCACACTGAGAGATTATTTTCCCCTACCATTCATAGATCATGTCCTAGACAACCTTGTAGGTAAGCAATACTTTTCCTTCTTGGATGGATTTCGTGGATATAATCAAATCAGAGTTGCTGCTAAGGATTAGAGAAAAACTACCTTTACATGTCCATGGGGTACCTTTGCCTATAGGGTATTACCATTTGGATTATGTAATGCTGTGGTAACTTTCCAAAGATCTGTATTAGCAATTTTTGCAGACCTAATAGGGGACATTGGTGCTTCTAATTCATGATCAACTTCCTTATTTGATGATGATTATTGTTCAAATATTTTTGGGAGGAATCGACCCTTGGAGTCTCTTGGTCTACTCATAAATTTTATGATGACATAGGAAAGATCCTACAATTTACTAGATGTATGATGGCTGCTCTTGTTGACACCCAATCAGACAATTCTAACTATTGGGTCCCCGACAATAGCACCAAAAATGATGAGTGTCATTATTCCCTTCATTTAATCAACTCTTTGTTGATGTCATGTTCAAACCAGGGGTGTTCTCTGAAGCTATATGTAACAAGAAATATTAGTGATCTAGTAATTGACGGTAGGTATTTGTTTCTTTTTTATATTTTCTAGGGGATTTTCTCAATGTCTTGAGGATTCCTTGGCTAAAACCTTATTGAAATCAAACTATGAGGACTTTTTAGAAGTAAACACTCTCTACAGAAATAGATTTCTAGAAATAAACACACATTTGTAAAATAGAATATATTGTTGTAAGTAAACACACGTTATAGAAATGAACACACTTGATTTGGAAGTAAGCACATAATTTGAGAATGCTAAAAGTTGATTGCAAAGAAAGAAGAATCTAATCTAGAAAACCTACAGGAACAAGTACACAATAGATTTAAACTTGAGTAATCAAAAGCATTTACAAAATTAATAGATCTATGGAAATATAAATACCAATAAAATGAAGATCCTAGTTCTTGGAAGAGTATGCCCTTGCTCCACCTTGAAACAGGATTTGACGACTTAATATACTCTCAAAAAAAGAATGACTATTTTATTGATAAAATGTTCTGCATTACAAAAATGTATTGTCTCTTCTTATCTCTCTATCCTTTTTATGTATATATATATATATATATATATATATATAACTATCTATCTACACGTCTACATATATATACTTCTTCCATAGGTATATTTACAGTCATAGCTTTCCTACTGATTCAAATAGAAATGAATCGTGCCCAAAATAGATGTTGAATTGGATCATGGATGGATGTACTGATGGATGATAGCTATCCCTATATCTACGAATATGAATAATTGGAAATCTTCCATTCTACTCGTGATTGAAAGGATCATTGATTAATAAATCATCGGATGTTGTTGATAAATAAATTCTCATCAATTATAAAACTTTAGAGAAGTTCCGGAACTAAAAAAAATTGTTCCAGATCTAACTGTAAGGATTTTGGAGCTACATGTAGGAGTTCCATAACTAAGTTTGGAAGTTTTGGAAGTAAGTGATGGAGTGATGGAGTTATGGAACTAAGTGGTAGAGCTTGTAAATGTGTAATGGAGTTCTGTAACTAAGTTTGAAAGTTCCAGAACTGATCCGTATTGAAACCAATGCTTTCAAAAACATGTCGAATGATTCATAATTTGTTCTTTTTGACTGATTCTGACCTGTTTTATTACAAAACTGAAGTTCCAAAGCACTTAGGAATCACAGAGTTTTTAAACATCAGAACTACAATCAACAAAAGATGGACACTTACATCCTAACTTATATTAGATCAAACAAAAGTCATAAAATGCAATCAATCTTGATAAAAAGGTGAGTAAAATAAGATCATTTATTGTACATTAATAAGACATATTTTGGCCTCATCAGATATACAACCGAGAAATCCAACTGTCACTTTCTTTGGTAGATATTGAATGGCGCATATATTTCAAAATTTACACATATGACATTATAGATATTTATATAATGTTTGATTTAATGGCTAATTAATGCGGACAAAACCACTAGAAACACAATTAGCAAATGAATAAAATATTTGAAAAGTAAGACTAGTTATAATGAGATATAATTTAATTGAGAAACTAAGACTAGTTAAAATATTAGACAACGTATTTAAGTGACAAACTAATATTTCCTTTTTAAATATTAGACAACGTATTTAATCGAAAAACTGAAACTAGTTAAGATGAGACACAATTTAAATGTTAGACGACATACTTAATGTAATATTACAAACTCTTTTTTCCAATAATAACCTCATGAAAAATAACAAAAATTAAATACTTCAAATGGAGCACATATTTCAAATGGCACACCTACTTAAAATGGTTAGCATATTAAATTATTCGATTTAATGGCTAATTAATGTGGAGGAAACTACCATATTAATTAGCATTTCACCTTACAAAATGGTCCTCGGGAAATAGTGTATTTGGTATTGTAAAGAATTAATGTACGAATTTTATAATATAATTTTTAATGTATGAATTCTTTTAGTAATATTTTTAGAATTTTTATAACATTGAATTTAGAAAACCTTTTGAATCCTCATACTTTGAAGTGTGAGTGATCGCACTTTAACTACGTGAGTGATCGCACCTAGAAATGTAATCACTTGCACTTTAAAGTGTGATTTCTCGCATTTTGACTATGAGTGCTTGCAACTCTAAGTGTAATATCTCACATTTTGACATGTAAGTATGAGTCAACTTATCTAGTATAAGTGGGAGTGCGATACAAATTTCAAATCCATACATCATGTGTTATATGGATAAAATGATACAAATAATTAGCGGGATCTAAGAATCTAAAATACAATGTCTTATATGGTCAAATAAGAGAACTAATTTAATATCTCTTTCACTACCAAGTAAAAAAATAATTACCTTCGCAATATATAATATAGGAGGAAAATTTAGGATGGGAATAGAAATGTTTTATTGAGGTATCATTAATGAGTACATTAAAATCTATATTATCTTTATTTCATATGTAATGCAAATTTCCCCCAAATATTAAGTGGAGAAGTGTTATGAAAGTTGTGGTTTTAGTCTGAGATGGACTAATAACCAAATACACATAAGCTTTATTTAGATAGAGCACATACATGGAACAATTGAAGTCGAGGGTAAGAGAGATGAAGGTTTGAATGTTATCGTATGTATGTATGTATGTATGTATGTATGTATGTATGTATATTTATATATATTTGTTTATATACATGTGTGTGTGTGTGTGTGTGTGTGTGTGTGTGTAATCTTAAATTTTATTGTATGTGACCACATGACACAATCCATTTCTACTAGGCTTTAGGTAAATAATTCCCTATTAGAACACATGAATTACTTCCAAAATAAATCCAATAGTCATCTTAACATAAATCCTTATATAGAGAGGTAAAAGGAGCTAATGGTTTCTAATTGTTTTTGTCAAGTATGTTACGTTCTAAATATTGATGACATCTACCTTAGAACATAATTTGGCTACGATTTTCAATTTCAATGTTTCATGGTTTGAATAAGGTAGGCATAAATAGTAATATATGTATGATTGATGAACAAATTAATATATGGCATAAATTATGACAATCACTTATTTAATGTCTTGCATGCTATCCAAATTATCCAAATTAAATTATGACATAAATTGTTCAATATTTAGATTGAATGTGCTTTTAGAGATTCTTATATAGGATGTTTATTTTTATTTCTCATGGTCATTTCTAGCATTTTATTTAACCTTAGAATTTTTATTGATATTTTTCATTGCCAAATTCTCCATAGGTTCAAAATTTAAGTTTTCAAGCTACTAAATTTTTCTTTTTATTTGTGGATATATTTTAAAATGAAATCTATTTTCGAAGGAGTGCATTTGGTTTACTCTCCAAAGGTATGAAAATTATGGAGGGACTAGTGTATCTATCTGGAAGTATAGTTCATTGCAGATACATAGGGTCTATCTTATTCGTTGTCATAATAAGTATTGTATTTAATTGTAGAGTGAGACTTTTATACAGAATTGATGATTCTGAAACCTTGGAATGCATTGCAAACAAGGGATAATTTATCGCATGGGAAAGGAAGGAAATGATTAAACTTGTGATTTCAGAAGTTTCACATGTTAGGGTGTATGACATAAAAAACATTATGAGTGACTTGGAGGGTACATTTGATGATGATGACGGTTTAAATTATAACAATGAAATCCATTTTTTAACAACTCCTAAAAACAAGGATGAATTTTCTACAACCTACATAGTGCTAAAACATAATTGTAATCTGAAATAAGGTGACATAGATGAAGGTTTTATATCCTTGGTATGATAAGAACATGTTTCTTTTTGTGTATTGTTATGACTTACATAGTTTGGTGTTTTTGTGAAAAATATTATAATTACATGTAATTATTTGTATCCAAGGCTACAACACATCAGTAATGTTTCCTAGCCAATAAAAAATCTATTGTATCCTTAAACAATAATTACAATACATGTTAACGAAAATTTCTGGAATTTCAGGAATCAACCCCCATACAAAATAATAACTATAATTTGAATTTCAATGGGGTTGTTGCGAAGTTGATACTTTTTTGTTCAAAAGAAAAAAAAATTATTACAGAACTGACAGTTACAAATGCTTGTGAAGGAGACATGGTGTAGTTATAAAAACTGGATGGAAATACATTTGAGGTGCATATTAATAAAATAATCATGCCTATTTACAATGGATACTCCATATGTAAATAATATCTCATCAAATGGTCTCCCATCCAATTGTCTCCTATAGATGGTTCTGTTATATAATTAAGGCTAAAACAATTCCAGAAGATTTGCGAGTAAAAATTTGGATTGCATTCGAAGAGTCATTATGCCGACTGGTATATCCAGTTTCATTTTATTACATTAATTACAATAGTAATGAAAAGTTGATAAAAACACCTTACAACTCCCATAAATTCTGAAAAATAAAAACTACTCCATCTAGTACACTTAAGGAAAGGGAAAATACGAAAAAAACAAGAGATCAATTCTTGTCTGAAATTGAGAAGAAACCTTGCTACAAGGAAGGATGTATCTCTAATCTATCTCTTAGCACTTTCAATCACAGTTGGAATATAACTCGATGGATGAATGAACCTACCATCAAAAATGTATTACGTAATGCATTCACCATAAACTCAAACAAATGTGATGATATATGTCAAAATTATGAGAAAATTATAGATAAATTGAAGTTATGTGGAAGGGATGTATGTCATAATACATAGTACAGATTTCATGAGATCCTCAAAGACCACATATTACAAATATAAACAATCTTGAGATAAATGGAGAGAGGAGGGAAGTAAATGAAAAATACAAGAAAATAGAAACAATTGCTATAGAAATTTCACAACTTTTGTATTAATATCCACAATGGTGGAGAGAAATTTTGATATATTTCCAGACATGTCTTGTTCAATTGGACAAGATGGTACTAAATTAACAATGAGACTATTTTTTGCATGTTATAGTTATGCTTACATCCTAAAAAATTGTAACGAGGATTCCTTTCAATTTTGAACCTTCCTCCAATGTCACAGTAAAACTTTAGCAAAATTATGGAAAGAATATCTCTCTCATGTTTCAATCACTAAGAACAACTTCTTCGCCAAATGTGATGAGTGGAGAGAGGTTAAGGAAAAACATGCAACCACCTCATGTCCAGGAACATTGACATATGTAGATTGGTACCATAAATGGCACAATTATTACATTCAAAGTTGTCATGCAAATTACTATGCTCATATAATGTCAGTTACAGGGGAACAACCTAAGAGATTTTTAAGCATTGTGCATCAAAAAATGGACAAGATGAAAATTGGTGTACCAAGGAAGGGAATAACATGAAAGTCACATAAAAAATGTTACTAACCACCTCATCACCTTGACTGGTATGTTGACACATGGGAACAAAACTAGGGGTTTTAGTACACTATGGTATCCATTTTATTGAGCAGAGGAGAAAACTTCACAATAACATCATTGAGCTCTATGTATTAGGAAGCTAGGAGAACCAACTTATTGATTAGTATGGTGATTTATTATATAGTATTGGTACATCAAAACACGCATTGACATGATTCATTGTTTTGCAAAATAATGTGTATGATAAATGTAGCGAATACGAGTAGAAAAATGAGTAGGTTCATATAACTGATATTGTAAGCATAATGTATAAGTTCATTTAGAAAACAACTACCAGATCTCTACTTAGCAATTAGAGAATGCTTCAAGCGAAAAAAAATCACACGTTGTTTGTGTTTCCATCCATCGTTGACAACCAGAAGGATTTTCAACACAGTGTATGTAAACTTCCTTCCAATGGGTCACCCATGCATAACGATATAGATAGGACATTTAGGAGATTATTAGCATCAGTTATGTAAATTAGAAACATTATCTTTTCAAAACAAATAATGGACACTTATAGAACATGTCAAAAAGGGTTCTAGCACATTCACTCCATACCTTATTTAGTGAATTATATGACTTTAATGACTTTGTGGAACCACACCTGCTAGATGGAAATCACATGAGATTTTGGGGTATCAACAAACCAAATATTTTTAAGTTCCATGTCATCAAACAACATTCCCTTCATGGAGTACAAAGCATCAATCATGAATTCCCTATGGTCTCAAATAATTTAAATCTCAGAAAACATTGCGTGGGAAACCTTACTTTCCTTGAAAGGAATCCTCCATTAGTACGCCTTATCAAAAAACTAAAAGATATGGTCTGAGCTATGCAAAGAGGAATTCAGGCATACATCACACATTGGGAAAAGAGTTTAATAGAATGGTGGAGAAGAATTTTGGCTTCCAAATATAACATATTGGAAAAATGTTATGCATGTGCCCTACAAAATCCATGTATCAAGTATAGCATTATGGGGAGAGACTTGTTCTTGGTCAACAAAGAATTCGAGGATAATCACAATGTATGATCAAATACTTGGAATTCCTCATGTCTTGACATGGATAATTAGTATAATCAAAATATCCTTTCTAAATAAGGATATATATGGTGGGCCTATTTGTCTATAGAACTCAAGACAAATTCAATCTAGTAGTGGATGTAAATGATGGGAAGATGATACTAGTAAGACTAGGCTGATGATAACGTACATATATAGATGAGAAGGGATAAAACAAATTATAATACAGGATATGTTCACAAAAAGAATCATAAGATAATATTAAGTTGGTGGGAACCCATAGGAAAAGAAAATACAGAAAACGAAAAGTATCAAGAATGCTTAAAGAAAAATCAATAATAATGTGGTATCAAAAATTAAAAGAAACATTAGAGATTGATCTAGATAAGCGTCATCTACGCATGAACTCCAAGAAAAATTAGGGAAGGAAATCAAATTAAAATATCTGAATTGATGGACATGAATCCATTTTGGCATAGCTTGCACAAAACTTCAAGAACAATAATTAATGTCATTGTATTTAAAATTGATTGAGACTAGATACCCTCAAGAGGGATCAAGTCCTTATGTAATTCTCAATATAATTATCCCGAAGGAATTGATTTCCTATGGAAATAAACTAGTCAAATACATGTGTCAAAGACAACATGTTTAACATAGTTCTTATCTCTTTGTTCATTCCTTTATGATTTATAGAATGGAAAATCATAGTGACCTCTGAAGATCTGAAAATTTATTATCTTGTATAAAATTAGCTCACATTGTCTAGATTATCTTATATTTAAAAATGCCTACCGAACACTAATTTTGGTCATTACAATGATTTTCATTTTATAATTTAATCAAAATGAATGTTAAAATAAATGTAACATAGCAGCCACTAGGCTTATGTAACTTTGTAGCATATGATAGGCTTATGTAACTCAGTGAGTTGCTAAGCCTTATGTAGCTTAACAACCACTAGGATTATGTAACTTAGCGGTCGCTAGGCTTATGTAACTTAGTGTCCACTAGCCTTATGTAACTTAGCAGCTACTAGCCTTATATAACTTAGCAGCTGCTAACCTTATGTAACTTAGTGGATGCCAACCTTATGTAACTTAGTGGGCACTATCCTTATGTAATCCCAACAAGATTTTCTAAATTTATGTGTATGCATGAAATAGTTATGAATGCAAGTAAAGTTGAAACTAACACCTAGTAGCTTCAATATAATACTAAAATAAACTTATGCATCATCATGCTAAGAGCTTAAACAAAGCTAACCTATCAACATTTCTACATTAAACATGAAATGAACATTTCGAGCTAATATGCTAAATAAACCAACTTATATCTCTTATTGACTGCTAAAAATAAGATGAGATTGAACCTAGGTAGACCTCTAGAAATCAAAGAGTTGATTATGTGCTTGAAATCCCAAGGTTTGTAAGAATGGAGTCTTGTCAAATCATGGATACAAGACCATTTGACATATCTCCATATGACTTAAAAACTTGGGTGGATGAATATAAGAAATGGAGAAGGAAAGATCTTCTAATGGAAGAATGCTCATAGATGATAAGTGGCTATAGTGTATGCTCTATTCTCATTTAGGAATGTAGGTGTAAATAGAAATGTAGGAGGAGGTCTCCTGATATAGCCCAATGGATATAAGAATCTCTACATCCCTCTTCATGTGGGATAAATGGATAGGTTGGGTTAGTTGTGGATAAGGAAGTTTTAGAAAGGGTTTATTCAACCTTGGGAGAGTTTATTTTGTCCTTTAGTAACCCATGGGATTTGAGGGGATTTATTAATTAACCAAAGTGATTAATTAATAAGTGTGTAAGCTTATAGAAGATTTTTATAGGAATAGTTAGCATGATTTAGACTATGAGAGGATTTTAATCAAATAAATGACAATTTATTTATTAAATAGAAGAGAGAATTAATTAATTAAGAATAATTAATTAATCTAGATAGAAAGGGGTATTAATTAATATGAAATAATTAATTAATGTAAATAGAAAGGGGAGGTTAATTAATTAGAAATAATTAATTAATCTAGATAGAAAGGGGAGCTGATTAACAGAAGGTCGTTAATTGGTGTCATTGTTGGATAGAAGAGTTAATTAAGTAACGTAATTTAATTAATTAACGATGATAGTAGAGAAAATGTGTGGTATTGACGATATGTCGTCAATTTACGAGAAATGGTATAATTAGCACAATTTAAGTATTTAAATTGCTTGAGCTAAATTTAGGTGTCTACATTATGAATGTGAAACTTATTCAATTATTTATTAATATAATCAAGTCTCAATATGTAAATATAGATTCATTTATCATTAATTAGCTTTAGTCAACATAATTTTTTATACAGATCAAATTGGCAAAATTGGAATCCAATAATAATGAAATTGGAATAAAAAATTATGAAATTTGAATAAAAATAGAGAACTTGGAATCCAATAGTAGTGAAATTGGAATCCAATAGTAGGGAAATTGGAATCCAATAATAATGAAAATGGAATCCAATAATGGCAAAATTGGAATCCAATAATTGTGATATTGGAATCCAATATTAGTGATATTGGAATTCCATTGAGTCAAACAATTCTAATATTGGAATCCAATAATACTATTAATGGAATACCACAATAGGAATAATGGATTCTAGTATTAACAAAAATGGAATCCAATAAACACAAAAAGGTAATTGACTTCTACCAAAAATTGAAAGAATGGAGTCCAAATTCACTACAATATGTCCATATTTACTTAAATAAGTGTTTTACGCTTCTTCTGACATCAAAGGAATGTTAGAATCACAATGAACTAAGAGGGGGTGGTGTTGAATAATTTATTCAAACCCTTAAACAATTTTAGATTAACTTACATGCACCATTAACATTTAACCATTAATTAATGTGAAATTAACATCATGAAAGAATCAACCACATAAGAACTACCAAGAGAGAGTACACATGAACAAAAGATATATTTTGGAAACCCTCAAGGGGAAGCAAACTTAACGAAAATATTCGTATATTACATAAAGAAAATAGATTTTTTGAAGCACCAACTTCACAAGGAGCACTAACCCCTAGTTTAGTGGAGCATCAACCCTCCAAGGAGCACTAACCCTTAATTTAGTGAAGAACCAACTACACAAGGAGGATACAACCCCCTAAGTTGATAAAAAACAAACTAAATCACCTTTGAATGAATATATATGATATATTATTGCTGCCACAACTGATTGAGATAACTAATTCATCTCACACAACTTCAAACCCTATTTCTCCAAACTCACTCAAACTTGGATTTTCATGAACTGATTAAGATGAAAACCCTTTCACATGTGCTATTCAATCTTATTCATACTTTCACACACATCCTAAAGTATCTTGATTCCTTTGATCCACTTTGTTTCTCTCATCTAGGTCACATTTTTCTCTCTCACATAACTAGTTCAAATTTGAACCATAACACTCACTTTATATGATTCTCATCTCAAAAACATAAAATAGGTTAGTATTTACCAAATATATCAACCAATAATACTTTAAAATATAAAATTATATTCATACACATTAATGAAATGGACTCATGTAGGTTGTTCATGCACCAAGACAACTAAACAAGCTAAAAATGGCTCAAAATCCCATCACCGTGCTCATCAAGGACCTCCAAACACATCACCATGATTAGTAAAGCCTCAAAAGTCCTCAAACATGTAAAATAAATCATTAAAACATCATCCATGCTCGCACATTACATTATAGCAATCATTTTCTTCATAACTCTATCAAGTAGGCTCATTTCCTACTCAAAACAATTGTTTCCAGGAGCCAATCTTTGCCTAACATTCTCAAGATCACACAAGAACATGTCAACTATGTCATGTAGCCACTCATTGGAAATAAAATGACCTATAGAACACATCCATGCTTTCTATACCTCTGTTAGAGTAGGTAATTACCTTAGCTCATGTTCACCTAGGTACTTTATTTACCTTTATTGTATTTATCATCACCCACTTATGTGTGTGGATATTTCTTTTATCTTATTTAGATATTAGGAGATATTATCTAGTTGTTAGGTATAGTTATTTCCTTGATCTATGGTATTGACTAGTTCTTTCCTTGATTTATGGCTTGATCTATGACCTTGACTGGTTCTTAGATTTTTATTCCTTGCCTATTTAAGCAAGGCCCATTCTCAATGTATTGCATTGAGTTCCATAATAATATATGATATTGCTACTCATTTTTTTGCAAAGGTTTTATGTAAAGCAATTCTGATGAATTGCTTTCATCTTATTGATCGTGGTGTTTGATTAGCATCTATGTTCTTGGATTGGTATGATTTGGTTATCATTCCTTTCATGGTATCAAAGCAGGAGATTGTTGTTGACATCCGTCTGTAAGTTTTATTTTGCAAATAAATTCATAGTATATTCATATATTTGGGATTTGGTCATATTTTGTTGTTGGGTGTGTTTTTATGCAAAATGGAGGCTTCTATTGGATGCGGAAGGTGGGAAAACCCTAAGATCGACTGTAAGCTTGACCATTTTTAGGGGCATTCACGGGACTATTTCGGGAAAATCCGTAGGTTGCTATTTTCGGCAAAACACCCATTAAAATCCTTAGCCCTTGGTCATATGGTATGGTCACATGAGGGCTTAAAGCTTGTGATTCCTACTAGTAGGTTCCTAACTTCAGTCCCCTTTAATTTTATTTGTGTGGTGAAGGCATCAAAAATTTATTTATTTTTAGTGGCAACTAAAATAAGTAACATAGCTAAATATTAAAAAGCTTGTATCTTTTGATCGGTAACTCAGTTCTGAGTGCCATTTTTTTGTAAAAGTGCTTGTTTTTTTGTGCTCTTTCCATTAGAGTTATTTATTTTGATACTTGCACTATAATTATAAAGTGCCAAATATGGAGGAGTGTTGTAATCAATTATAGACTCAATTTTGACTGAGCACGACATCCTAAACTTTTGGGACTTGCAGTTTGTACCTATCATGGATTCTAAGAATGATATGCTTTTCTCTGAAGTGTGTGGACTTTAAGTGGATATTGTAAAATTTTTGGAAGAAAATAGATCACTTAAGAAAAAACTTGCTAGCCTACAACATCACCATCATATTGTGGACAACCACAACCGTGCTCCTAGTCCACTTGCAACTATTACTCCTGAACCCACTGACATTGATCTGTTAGTCTTTGAGTCTATTACTGCTCTTGATGCTCATACACCTATGAAGCTTGTTACATGCTTTTCCACATCTGTGCCTATTACAATACCACATGTTGTGTATCCTATTTTTTCTCAACTACATGGCTTTTTTGAGAAGCATACTACTGCATTCAGTTCTTGCATGCTCCATTCTAAGGGTCTCACTAGCGGAGTCATTGATAGATATTCACAGGGTATTGTTTCCTTTATTCCATGTGTTAAGTGGAATTCTCGTCATGACATAGGTTTTTGAGTAGATACTTCATTGGGAGCACACATTGATAGAGCTCCTTTTTTTGTTAGCTTGATTCTTTCTGAGGATCTTGAACAACACATGAGTTCTACATCTTCACTTAGGCTTGAGAAAACTAATATTTTAGTTTTCAGACATGATCAACCTGACACACATTCTGATGTTCTTTTGCATGTACCCATTGTGCATTTTTCACCAAGTCATATGCAGACATCTTCTTCATCCATCCATGTTGATTTGGGGTGGATATCTGATCACTCATGGTGTCGACATAGGCATTCATTGAGAGGAATCTATAGGCATGGCTCCTCCACCATTCGGCCTCTTACTCCACTTTCTATACCTTATGCATTGTGATGCTTCTTGTTTTGAGAATTTTTCTTTAGCAGGTGTAGTGTATCTCTCTTGTTTGTTGAGAGATTTTGTATCTGTATTTTCGACACTTTTGGCATGTTGATAGTATCTCTTATGGGGCACCTATTTTGGTGCATTCCAGTGTTATTTTTCCAGTGTTTGAGTAGTTGTTTTGAAAAATCATACAGATTTGTAGTGTCACTCCACCCATTCATCAGTATGGGAGGGTGTGGTGTTGATCTTGCTTCTTCAGGTTTTTTGTCCTTGCCTTTTTACCTTGGCTTTTCTTGGATCGTGACACTCTAGAGTTTGTGTCCTTATCTTGGTGCTTTGGTTATTGTTCTTGGATCGTGGCACACCTATTTGTAGCACTTGATCGAATTATGTTTGGTGTTTTTTTTACACTTTCAACATCTCTCTGTTGACAGTCTGCTTGTATGGAGCTATTCTAGTGGAGCCCAGTGTCAGTTGTTTTTGAGTTTTGTCATCGAGCAGTGGATTTAGACCACAGTGCACACCAAACTTCTTCAACATTGTACAAGTTTTTTGAGTTGAGCTTCTTGGATGCCTTGGAGCGTATCTTTACTCTCTTTACTTTGTTGTTACTGGTTTTGGGTACCTTGTGGTGTCCTTTTTTTTCCCAATTATTGTACATGAGTACCTCATCAAGCCTAATTGTCGAGACTCATACTGTGGACATGCCACTTCTATTTCGGCCCCTAGCTTCACTTAAGGGGGGTGTTAGAGTAGGTATTTACCTTAGCTCATGTTCACCTAGGTACTTTATTTACCTTTATTGTATTTATCCTCACCCACTTATGTGTGTGGATATTTCTTTTATCTTATTTAGATATTATGAGATATTATCTAGTTGTTAGGTATAGTTCTTTCCTTGATCTATGGTATTGACTAGATCTTTGATGTCTAGTTCTCTCCTAAATCTATGGTCTTGACTAGTTCTTTTATGACTAGTTATTTCCTTGATTTATGGCTTGATCTACGACCTTGAATGGTTCTTAGATTGTTATTCCTTGCCTATTTAAGAAAGGCCCATTCTCAATGTATTGCATTGAGTTCCATAATAATATATAATATTACTGCTCATTTGTTTACAAAGGTTTTACGTAAAGCTATTCTGACGAATTGCTTTCATCTTATTGATCATGGTGTTTGATTAGCATCTGTGTTCTTAGCTTGGTACGATTTGGTTATCGTTCCTTTCAACCTCATGAAACATCCATCAATGCAAACCACACCTCTTCTCATCTTTACCAAATAGAGCTTCCCATAAATTATTTTTGGAAACTCTACTAGTTTTCACCCTTCCTGCCACTTTGAAGAAAGCATCAGATAATTCAAAACATGATACTTCTACATCAATCTTCTCACCAAAGTAATCATGTCTTGAAAAAATAAAACTTGGTCTTTCCAAAATGAGCTAGTTCACCTATCAAAAAACATCATCAAGAGACAAACCATATAAATTTGGAAAGCTATATGAATATAATTTCCATATCATATTACATTTCCTTCCAAATTTAATTGTAAGGCCTTCAAGTAGGTAAATCTCTACAACTGCTCAATATTTTCCTTTTAGGCCTAAAGACCATTCTTCATAAATAGGGCACATGTTTTCCTCTAGGACTTCAACCATGACCTGAAACTATCATGTAAAATTATTAAAACTCAAAATACCCAATCAATGTTGACTTAATCAATACCTTCAATGGGAAACTTTGTCACAAAATGAAAATCTTCATAAATAATCCTATTTGAGTGGGGTCCACTTACTATCACAAGCTCTATCATATCTTTATGGAAATATCAAGGATCCCTCTATAACCTCCAATAACCACACTATAAAAATTAATCCGTTCTGTGAACTTACCAAGAATATCTTCTTCGTCTCTTCTAAGCTAGGGTTTTAAACCACTTTACCTTCTTAACGATTGTTCATAAAAACCCGATGATCAAATGACCTAACTATTTTTGGAAAATATTCTTAGCTAAATGGGAAAACATCTCCAAGGGCCCAAAAACCTATGGGTCCCATGAAAATCACACAACTCACAATGAGCATCAGAAGGTCCATTTTTAGCACAAAAATACACTCTAGAAAACTCAGTTTTATAAAAAATGATGCATCTTGCAAAATATTCTTCACTTTGACCTAAAACTTGTCATAAATCATATGAAAACATTATATCATTGTTCATACTCACCACCTAGCTCAAATAGTCCTAGAACTCACCAACCAGACTAACTTACATGTGCTTTCCTAGTTTATCTTCACCTTATTACTTCCCAAGGACCTCATACATGCACTATACCTTTGAAAACAGACCTAATAAGCCTTGTACACTTCATGTCACCACAGTGTTCTCATGATTAAGCAATAATTATAATATCCAAAACTCTTACCTCAATATGAAACCACAAGCTCCAACACTAGGAATAGGCCTAAAATGACTAATACAACCCATGACACCACATGAACTAGCCTTGATGACATTTTATAGAATCATTACCACCTATAGCACACATCTATAACCATGTATGACCTCATAAAACCATTAATTCAACTTGGTAGGGCTCATACTATGACCATGCACACTAAACCATGCTCCAAAACTCCATAAAACTTCACTAAACTTGACACTACCAATCAACCTTCATGTTTGACCTTTGAATAACACCTCATGAAGACATACATGACACCTAAATATCATTTTCCATCAATGAAAACACCCTAGAAATAATGGCCATCAAGGAAATCATTTCATACTTCTAGGCTAAGGAAAAAAAACACATGACAAGGGAAAAGAATGCATTGATCACCCTTCTAAACTGAGCCCCATAATTTATCAATTTTAGCTATGGATATACATCATACACTTTGAAAGTTTTGGCATCCCTTTCTTGTCTTAGTACTAGAAAAATGTTCTAGGATGCAATATTGTATGCCAAGTAAGATCTCAAAAAAAATTCAAGGATGTGCCTAGATTCTCCCCTAGATATGGCAACCACTTGTATCATTTGTGAATGAATGGAATTATTGATTAAATCCCCCAATAGATGGGAGGGTCAGTTCATAGTATGAGAAATATGAAAAGGAACATCCATTCCTGAAACATAAAACAAGATTCATTTCCCACCAAATGGTTCAATAGTGTTATAGAATCTTATATTTATTTAATGAACTCTATTATAGCCAACATCTTTGGGAGTACATTAATGGAGGCCCTAGGCTTTTCCAACCATTTATCATCTAGTAGCTTGCTAAATTCAATAGAATTCTCATTCTAGTGCTCCTCCCCCTTTTTAACACTTTCATCAAATACATGGCTCACATTGGGGAGACCCAACCTTTTATCAAATGAAACTAATGTTAGGGATAGCATAAGGGCACCACTCACATCCCTAATTTCCCTAGTTTTCATGTTGTAGTTTTGAGCACATGCCCATACAAAATCAAGGTACTGAGTAGAAGGAGGGAGGTCAAATCCAATGTAATTCCAATGTCATTAATTTTCTTCATTATCTTACTCCTTCTAAGGGATTTTAATTTGAGGTTGAATTCAGCCAAGTCATCCCCACACAATTTTGTATCAGTTATCTTTTCAAAGGAGAGGTCAAGTTTGAATAAGTTTGAGGGAAATTCGGTAAGTTCTTCATCTTTTGGTATCTCGAATTTATGGCTAGGGAAAGATAGAATTCACTGCAACCCTTAAAATAAAATCCTACCCTTCAAATTATGTATTTGATGATTCAAAAACCACAGGAAAATACGAAGGGGCTACTAAGCTAGGGAACTTACTTGTTTTATAAGCTTTGTGTTCAATTCACTAATGAAGAAATGAATCGTTCCTTTCCCAAACTCCTTTACAAATACAATTCAACTCTATAAAACACTTGGGGATCACTAAAATATCTCTTAATCAATCATTCAAATGTAAATTGTTGATTCTGGGTCATTCTCTAAGTTATATATATCACAATCATAACATTAATGGTGTGATCGCCAACTAATGATTTCTCCTTCTTTTTTTTTTTTTTTTTTGATTCGTTGGTGTAGATTTATTTTTTATTGCACCATGTACCTTTCCTTGTGGGTTTCAAGACAAGGGGTGCCTATTGAAATAATGAAATGATGTGAATGTGCAAGTTATAACTTGCAAATCCTTCTCATATGCTTGTTATCATGCCAAGTATCTTTTCTTTTAGCCTATTGACTTGGTCAGGATGCTAGGATAAACTTGCATCTCCGATGGATGTAGTAATGCAAGTTGTAAATTACACAAGCATCCCAAAATTCTGAGTTGTTTCCATGTGTCTCCATCCACCATTTATCAGGGATTGAGGGCATAATTGTAATATGCACCTTTGCACAAGGTAATGCAAAATTGCATCAAAGTCTCACATTCTCTAGATTCTATGAATATTCTCCACCCGATGCCAAGGTTTCATTTGTAACTTGCAACCTTGACTGAGTTGTACCTTTTTTTGACCGACCCACTTACACATGAAGACTTGAAATATTCAACTTTTAATGGGTGAGGGCGATGTGTTCACATGTTGCAACTTTGCATAAGTCGCATACTTTCTCAAATGGCCTGTAAGTGTGAAGATACCCCGAATATTCTACTTTGTCACCTATGGAAATGGTTTCACATTTTGTGTCAATGTATCAAAAATACAAATTTCCAACATGAAGCCTTTCTTCGAAGGTTCCAACATATCAACAGGAACCCCAAGAGCTCGTTTACTTCATAAAAATATACAAATCATGAATACCTCGTGAAACACATAAAATGTTAAAGTGTTAGTTTGAAATGACTTGAAAGACTTCTAGATGATACACAGTTCTCAAGACATAAAGCTCGGAGCCATGGGGAATAGCTCAAGGACCATTAATTCATATGGTTCATTACATCAAAATAGTTAGGAGACAATAGACATAGATGGAAAGAATGATTTGAGATAAAGTTCTAAATCAAGATAAAACACAACCCTTTCCTCAAATTCATCAAAAAGTCATCCTTTAATCAATAAATAGGAAATAACTCCTCAACCTCCAAAGGATTCATCTAGAGAGTTCTAGTTCATTGATTTTCACATTGCTAGTGATATCTTGGAATTGGATTAAAAATTTGGTTTTATGGATGCGGATCAATGTCCATCCCTCCTCTCATTCATTGTTTTATATTTCATATCTTTCATTTTTTTCCTGGTACATTCTCTTCATGTATTCTTTAAACCTTGATATTTCCTATAAATATTCCAATTTGTGTTTCCTACTACATATAAAATGTTTATTCTCATGTTGATTCCCCCTGTGCCTCTTTGTTTTAGCTTTTCTAATTTTCCAAATTTTGAATTTTAATTTTTTCTTCTTGTAGTTTTCCCTTTTTCTTCAATTCCTCTACCTAGCTATGGAGTTTAGTTTCCATATTTCTTTGAGTTGGGGGAAGGGAACAAGAGACCATTTCTATCCAAGCCTCCTCATAAATTATCTTTCATTGTTCTTTCCCAAGCTCTTCATCATTGTATTCATCCCATGAAGGGGAACTTCCTTTATAGCCTTGCATTTCATCTATCTGGCTTAGTTCTTTCCTTTTTGTCAAAATCTTCCTCTCGTACTATGTAGGCATTGTTAGGAATTTTTCCATCTTGGGTATAAAACCTTGCAATCCCTTCCTCTAGTCTTCATATGTTTTTCTCAATATTTCTAACTCCCTTCGAGGTTTAAATCTTCTTATCTTATAGTTTCTCTTGGATCCTAACCCCCCACTCTTCATGCTCAAAATTTATTTCCCCTTCCTTTATTTCTTCTTGGATTTAAGAAGCTCTCTCTTTCCCTTCTTCTGGTCTCTCACTAAATTTACCACATTCCTTTTAATTATGTATTTCCACTATACATGAGTTAAAAACTAGAGAAGCAATCTCATATTCTATGTTTTGGACCCATGTCCCATATTTTGATTTTAAATGGATGGTTACTAACAAATATGTACCCCTTGGGATGCTAACACATAGTCTAGAAAACACCAATCTACTTCATGCTTTTGCAGTTGGTTCCATAATCAAGAGTTTACCAAATGATTTGGTTATAGCTCTAAGCACATCCTCCTCCCATATTTCAAGAGGAAGGACAGTAAGCAAAATCCATAACTGGGTATCATTAACTTCTCCCATATAGTAAAAGACTTGGTTTCCATTTAAAAAGTGAAAGGTTTGAATTTCCTAGGAACCAAGTAATGAGTGCATTATTTGGATCATTTATATCATTCCTATGATTAATAAATTGTCATTTAGACATGATTTTCTAATGCATGGGGATACTTTATATAGTTATATCTTAGTGAGTTTAATGCATTTTCCTTGATTTTTCTTATGCAACCTAATTACCCTATAAATTCCTACTAACCACCTTTATGAGAGAAATGTGATGATGTGTGTAGGTAAATAATGAAAATTTATTGCCAATGTAATTAAGAAGTCTGAGTTTAGAGATGGAATGCGGAAGCAGAAGAATTTTTCCATCTATCGACCTATAAGTAAGGGACTTGTTTCTAGCAGTCCTATAGGAATTTATGATTCTTGATCAATTTTGATTAGTGGGAGATGTTAGTGTCAACTCTTATAGCATATTATGTAACTAATTGTGTCTATATAAATACAACTTCTTAAGAACACTATAGAAGTTGTTATTTTAGATATAATCTACAATATATACCCTGTTTTTTTAGCACTCTTCTTTTCACGTAATGGATATGTCATGGAACTTATTTAAATTAATATAAGTGAGAATAATTTTGAGGATCTAGAGCTGTTGAGATTTCCTCTATTCCAAGGGAGAGTAAGGGCCCACTCGACCAAGGAGACAGGAGGTTGTTTACATTCACATACGCATATGGTTTTCTGATAAGTTTTACTCTAATCGCTATTTCAATATGTTTCATGCAATCTCTGTTTCAACGTATTTTTTTGCCTATTGAAATTTATATTCAAAATTTGTTTTTCCATTTATGAAAAGTCTAATTAGCATGTGCTTTTAATTCTATTGAGTTTTAGTTACAAGTGTGCAATTTCAATTATGTTCTTTCAAATTCTATGTGCGCATTTCCATTTAAATTAGAAGTATAGCTTGTAGATTTCATTTCATCACAATAAATTAATTCCATAGATTTACATTGAGTTTCCGTAGATTAGTAACCAACTTAGAAATATCTCACAACCCCCCAATCAAATACCCAATAGGAAAATTGGTAACATAAAGCTCCATTACACATACCCGAGGACACAGCCCCGATTTAGAATGACACTAACAAAAGATCATGTTAGTTAAATGATTGGAGAATACAATGACCTATCATTTTTGGTGTCATTTTTAGGGAACACCATAAGCACACCATGCCATTTTTCTCACTTTATATGTTATGGGTGTTAATGGAGTTCACATATGCAACTAGTAGAATTCTTGGGTCTTGTTTCAGTAACAACCTTGATGCATAGGCCACGAGAGGATCAAGGGATATTTACACCACGAAACATCCAAAAAATATATTCAAACAAATTACATGTATGGAACACTAAGAGTGACACTGAATCCAATACAACACCTAGAAGCCTTTCTGAGCATTCTGCATCCTCCGAACATCACTCAAAAATGGGGGACCATGGGAATAATGGAGACAAACCCTTGGGTCAAACCTTTACTTATGTCATTGTCTTGGATGAAGATGAGGATGCACCCATGAAAAATATCTCACAATCCATCCTCCCTATCTTTCAAGGCATGTCTACAGAAGACCCCAATCAGTTCTTTTTTGAATTCAAAGTTCTTTACCATATATATGACTATAGAACCGACAATCAAAAACTCAAACTTTTTCCTTCCAATCTTAAAGACTCTAATATGAGATGGTTCATGGGGTTTCCCTCTAACTCCATTGATTCTTGGGAAGACATGGAGACTACATTTTTGGATAAATATCAAGACTACTGCATGGGAAGGGATAGGAAAGAAGAGTTTTTCTAGATATGGTAAAAAGAAGATGAAAATCTAGAGGATTATCTAGATAGATTTATCTTTCTCCATCGACAGAGTGGTTATGAGTTACATGCAGACATCACTAAGACAGTTTTCCTTAAAGGAATTGATGAGGAAACCAAGGATTCCCTCCATCTTATGGAAGGAGGAGATATGTATAAAATTACTATGGAACAAATCATTGAGCTATGCAGAAGTTACTCTAGAACACGAGGGGATATAAGGAAGAGAAAAATATTCAAACTTATCCTAGGTACCTCTGAACTTATGGAGGAAATGGCTAACATGAAAACAAACATTTTGTTACAATTAACATCAACCAAAGATGGGTTTAAGGCCAAAACTAGTGTTGCCAAAGAACCTCTGGACATATATTTCCCTAAGTGTAGGAAGAGACATCCCCTAAGAGAATGTCCTTTGGATGTCATAGACATGTGTTTTATTTGTGAAGTTGCTGACCACGACACTAATCATTGCACCTTCTTATCACAGTTGAAAGGAGGCTTGAATGTTGTCTCTCAAGATGATTCAGAGGTAAACTTTGTTCAAAGGCCAAATAATCAGGTTGTATATTCCCATCGACCTGCTCAGAACCCTTGGAGGATGTCATGGCCCAGTCAAGTTCCTCGGCCTACTTGGGGACAACCTAAGTCGACATAATCAAATTGGATGACTTTCCCACATCCAACACCCTGGATGAATCCCTACACTTAGCCAGGTTGGACACCATCGACCCTAGCAAGTCCATGGCACAACCAACAGTGGGTACCTCAACACAATCCTAACCAAAACCAGCAATGGACACCATAGAAAAACATTAATCAACAATGGAGGTTCCAACAACCACATCAAGATTTAATGGCCCCACCATAAACCTATCAACAACATGAATAGGAAACAAAAACAAAACTTCCAACCCATCCTGTAGAGAACCCTAAAAATCAGCAGACAACTTCAATTGATGAAGAAGGACCAAGTAATACAATGCATGTTAATACTATAGGTAATATGTGACTAAGGTATGGGAAAACATTAAATCCTCCTATCGTTATCATGGAAATTCCTATAAACAATGATAAAGAAGAGACACTTGAGGAAAATGAAGGAACTACACATTCTCCATAAACAAAAAACACTCAGAATAGTCAAGAAACTAATCAAAATGTCCATAAAGCTACTTTTCCTGAGCGGTTACCGGAAACTCGAACTGTAGATGAAAAAATGCTAGTTCAAGAGTTGAAAAAGGTGCACATTAAGGTCCTACTATTGTGAGAAATAAGGGACATTACAGAATTAAACCAAATCATTAGAAATGAGTGTATAAAGACACCAAGAAGAAAGAATAAATACCCAAAGACCATCAGGGTGGAAGGAAATTTGGTTGATCTTGTTGCTAGAAAACTTATTTCACCAAAATACGGGGATCCTAGGAGTCCATTCATTACTATTTGTATAAAAAATCAGTCAATATCTAACATTTTGGTGGATCTTGGTGCTGCCATCAATGTTATAACAATAGATATGTTCAATTTGTTGTCTTTAACAGGACTACAGCCTACCAATACCGTTCTTCAATTAACAGATCAATCCATTGCTATATCAAATGGTGTAATTGAGGATATAATGGTCACCATTGAATCCTAGGAGTATCCTGTTGATTTTATGGTCTTACATCCTAAAGCTCAGAAATTGGGATATCCAACCATCTTGGGAAGACCTTGGTTGGCTACTGTTGCTGCATATATTGTCTGTAGGTTGGGTAAAATGACCATTCTAAATGTGAAAAAATCCAATAATATTTCATTATATCCTCCTACTCAACCTTATGTGTATGCTTGTGAACATGTATGGATAGATTCTTTGGATACTAACTCTTTGAGTTCTTCTTATTTGTCCACCATCGCAGTGAAAAACCATATGATGGAAGTTGTTGAGTCATACACACTGACTGATGCAAAGGGCTCTGTGACTATGGAAATTAGCAATGTGGCTATGGAAATTGGAACTTTGACTTCAGACCCATTTTTTCTGGACACGTTTGATAATATTTCATTGGTAATTGATACTTCTCATAAAGCTTGTAAAGAAATATATGTTTATAATGTGGAATACACAGTCTCTTATTTCTATTGTCCTTTAACCAAAAAAATTTCTCTTGACAATGTACCCATTTTGCACATACTTCAGCCCCATGTTTTCCCATTGAAATGCAGAGCTCACTATTTTGAAAGATACCAAATAATTTCCTATTGACAGAGGGAAAGAATTGACCATTGGTAATAATTTGGAGGTGAACCAAGAGGCTAGGGTTCTTGAGATTTTGAGTAAACATTCCCACGCTTTTTCTTGGGATTACACTAATATGAAGGGAATTCATCCTAACATCTATAATCACCATATCTACACTGAAGATGTTAAACCCATAAGGTAGCCACAACAAAGAATTAACCCAGCACTCAAAGACAATAAAAAATGAGATAGAAAAATTGCTAAAGGTAGGATTCATCTACCCTATATCTGATAGTCAGTGGGTCTCACCAATAGTTATAATTCCTAAGAAAAATGGTAAATGGAGAATCTGTGTTGACTATAGGGAACTTAATAAAGCCACCAAGAAATATTATTTTCCCCTACCTTTTATTGACCAGGTTCTGGACAATCTTGCCGATAAGAAATATTTTTATTTCTTGGATGGGTTTAGTGGGTATAACCAAATAAGTATTGCACCTGCTGACTAGGATAAAACCACCTTTACTTGCCCTTGGGGTACATTTTCTTATCAAGTCTTACCTTTTGGGCTTTGAAATGCACCTGTTACGTTTCAAAGAGCAATCTTGGCCATTTTTGTAGATCTTACAAATGACTATGTTGAAGTTTACATGAATTATTTCACTGTCCACGGATCCACTTTTGATGAATCTCTGAATAACCTTGAAAAATTATTGAGCAGATGTGAGCAGCACCAACTATCCTTGAGTCATGAAAATTTTTTGATGATGGTTGATCAGGGTATTATATTAGGTCACCATGTTTCTTCCAAAGGTATACAAGTCGAACCCAAAAAGATGAAAGTCGTCAGTCAGCTACCTACACCAACAAATCAGATTGACATCAAAATTTTACTTGGACATGCAGGGTATTATCAGTGATTCATCAAATACTTTAGTAAAATTTTTGCACCTATGTTTTTATTACTGACAAAAGATTGTGTTTTTGAATGGTCCCCTCAATGTCAGCAAGCATTTGATATTATAAAGGAGAATCTCACCACCGCCCCTATCTCATGATACCCCAATTGGGGGCAACCTTCCATATCCACACTGATGCCTCCAATATAGCCATGGGAGCTATTCTTGGGCAAAAATATGAAGAGGATCACATCAATGCCATTTACTTTATCAGCAAGAACCTACATCCTACGGAACGAAACTATACCACTACGGAAAATGATTTTTTAGTTGTTGTTTATTCCTTGAATAAATTCTAACATTACATCACCGGGTATAAAATATTTGCTTATGTAGACACCCATAATTACGCCCAAGAAATTTAAATACTTAAATTGTGTTAATTATCTATCTTCTGGCAAATTGACGACATATTGTCAATAATACTCATTTTCCCTCATATCATCATTAATTAATTGTACCAAGCTAATTAATTAAGTCGCATATCCAACAAATACCCTAATTAACGACCTTCTGTTAATAAATCACCCCTTCTACCTAGACTAATTAATTATTATTAATTAATTAGCTTTCCCTTCCATTTAACCAATAAATCAATATTTAATTGATTTAATCCCCTTCTAATAGCCTAAATCATGATAATGTTCCTCTTATTAGCTTCTATAAGCTTACATCTACCTATTAGTTAATCACCTTTGATTAATTAAAACACCCCCCAACTCCCATGACTTGCTAAGCATAAATTAAACCCTTCTAAAGTAAGGTTACCTTTTATAAAGCAACCTTATCCATTCCTAATAATGTTTTACCTTTATCCCACATCCAAAGGGATGAAGTGTTTCCTTTATCCATTGGGCTATATAACGAACCCTCCTTCTACCTTTATACCTATACCTAAACTCCTTGAGAAAGTAAATGCAAAGTGTATAGCAAATTAGACTAAGAGTTTTCCTTTTGTTTTCTTGAGAGTTCATCATCTTGAAGAGTTAAGCCTCTTTCCTAAGTGCTTAGGTTATATGGGAGGTGTCAAAAGGGTCTTGTATCCCAACTTTGACAAGCCCTCATTCCTAGGTTCTTGGAACACTGAGAACAACCATTTTTTATAGCCATGGAGCCTACATAGGTCCATTCATTTATTTTTTGTTAGAGAATAGATGATTTAGATGCTTAACATTGTTAGTTTCAAAGTTTTATATATTGAAGAATGTTAGCATCTAACCTTGGTCAATTCTTATCATGATGGTGCTTAGTAGTTTGTTTAATTTTTGTTAATTAAGGCTATTTGATGTTAGTATTTGTTTACATTAACATTAGTTTAAAAAAAATTCATGCACACATTTGGTACACCCGGTGGGACTTACTCCATTGTCCTTTGCACTTAATTTCAAGTTTTTACTAGTTAAGTTTCATTTTTGGTTACTAACCCTCTTTTACACATGTTGATCTAATTTGTTTTGTTGAATTTACATGTGTTGAGTCTTCCTTATAGGTATAGAGGAGGTGAAGTGCTGTAAAAATTGGAATTGATGGGAAAATTTTAAGATTTCTCCATGTTTTCATTTTTAGAGTTTACTTTTTCAACATTCTACATGCTAGTTTTATCAATTTCTTGAAAATTTTAAATTCTTGAGCATGTAGGTTAGTGTTTGATAGTGCTGAGTCTTCTATTTACATATTAATGTGGTGGGTTTCTATCAAAATGAAATATTGTTCAGAAAATTTCAAGATTTTATCATGTTTTCATTTTTAGAACTTACTTTTTCATCATTCTACTTGTTAGTTTTGTCAATTTCTTGAAAATCTTAAATTCTTGAGCATGTATGTTAATGTTTGATAGTGTTGAGTCTTCTATTCATATATTAATGTGATGGGTTGTTGTCAAAATTGAATCTTGGTTGGAAAAAATTACCCATTTTGCAGATTAAGAGACGTTTTTTTGACATTTTTTGAGTGCAAGTCAAGTGCATACCCATGAGCATAAGAGCATATGTGTAACCCATATTTCGAAGGCCATAACTTTTGCTCCCGAACTTGAAATGACTCCATTTTTTTGTGTTACAAAGGTATTGAAGTTAACTATGCAATGGAAACATAAATTTGGGATTTATAATTACATAAATTATAGGTTTTTCTGTTAGTTTAAAACTGGTCATTTTCTAATATGTCTAATGTTTTGACGAATGTTGTATTTCCATGTTTACTTGATTTAGACCAAAGTGTGTGTATGCTCTTCTCTTACAAATTTTGGTGTTCTTGAGAATCAAAAACAAATTTGATCTCTATCTTTTTAACATTGGGATTAAACTTAGAAATTTGATTATTCATTTTGCTTAAGAGAATGAACCTTTTACAAAGCATTTTTCAATGGTCCTTTGATTTGAAGTTTTCCATTTCTATATAGTTGGGATAAAGTTTGTGTATGCTCTTATCTTGCACCTTAGGATGATCTTGAGAATCAAAAGCAACTTTAGTCTTCATTTTATAACATTTGGTAAACTGGAAACTTCATCTTTTACTTTTGGTTTAAGGGAAAGAACATTTATCAAGATTTTTGTATGGTTCATTGATTGCAAAGCTTTTCTTTACTTTTTAGTTAGATTATTTTTTGTGTATGCCCTTCTCTTGCATCCTTGGATGATCTTGAGAATAAAAATCAACTCTTAAACCTCTTTTAAATAATGTGATTTTCTTGGAGAACTACTAACGCTTGAGTGCAGGACCTAAAAACGCTTGTCAAAGAAAGGAGGAATCAAAACGAACTCAAAAACTACTAATAAAGTTGTTATACAGGTTGTCAAAAGGTGTTCAAGCAAACCATGCCTAATTAAACAAGATAAAAAGAACAACATATTCAAAACAATGTATTGTAGGTTTTGGAAACAAGGTACGTCCCTCTCCGCTCAACTAGAACATAACCCCTTTGGCATAATGCCTTAAGCTACAACAATGGGGGTGGTTTCAAGAACCCCAAAGTAGTCCACACAAAAGGGAACCTTGTGGACAAAATGGGAAGTGCTCTATACTACCTATCTAACTAGTGATTCCTTTGTGAGATAGAGTTACAAGTTATCCCTATGCGACCCTTTAAAGTACATGATGGATGCATTTACTGCCCACTATGCTTGAAGGAGGAAAAGTTGAGATACTCCCAAGATAGTCTGGACTATTTGGGTAAATCATCTGTTGGGGTGTGGAGCCTATTTTTTGGTCTTCTTGAATCAGTGTTGAAGTGTTAGAGCTTGAACAGTTAAGTTTGGAGACTCCAGGAACTTTTTGCAGTCGTCTGCTGTGACATTACTGCAACGTTGTTGTTAACATGTTGTTAACTGGCTGTCAACATCGAGACTATTTTTCAAGCTATGGGAAGTTGAAAGATCGTGACTTTCAATCTTCTAGGCTTGGTTTTATGGCTTCTTAAAAGGATTGTAATCCTATAAATAGAGGTGTTAGGGTATCTTGAAGATATCTTGAGTGTTCAAGAGGTCTTGAGTCTTAGAGAACAAGAGGTGATCAAGAGTGATCAAGGTTATGTAATTGGGTGTCAATTGTGATTTAGATGTGGTTTAGCATCTTTGGAATTCTGTTGTGAGTTCATAACTAAGAGAAGACTGTGAGAGTTTTTTTACTCTTATTGATAATAAAATCTGAGCAAGTTCTTGGTGGACGTAGCCCACATTGGGTGAACCATGTTAAATCTTCTCTTGTCTTCTTTTGTGCATTATTTATTTATGTTGTTATATTTCTACAAGTATAATTATGCTATATAGTTTTCTACTGCTATGGTTTGAGGAATTATTTCTGCATATTTGTTCTTTAATTCCTAACAATTGGTATCAGAGATTTGGTGGTTTTTTGCTGAAGTTGTAAATCACAGGGAAATTTTAGCTTGAGTGGGAGCTATGGTAGATGAGGGAAGATCGAGGGTTGAGAAGTTCAATGGGCAGAACTTTGGTTTGTGGAAGATGCAAATGGAGGATTACTTATATTAGAAGGACCTCCATGTTCCTTTGGATGGAAAAGCAAAGTAACCTACAGTCATGTCAGATGAGGATTGGGAGTTTCTGGATAGAAAGGTGCTTGGGGCAATTCGTTTATGTCTTGCATCTTCGGTTGCTTTCAACATATCACAGGAGAAAACCAAGGAAGGTCTCATGAGTGCATTGGGGAAGTTATATGAACAACCCTCTACCTCTAATAAAATATTTTTGATGAAAAAGTTATTTAATATGAAGATGTCTGAGAATGGTTATGTTGCTGATCATTTGAATGAGTTTAATACAGTTGTGAGTATATTGAATTCGGTAAAAATTGACTTTGATGATGAGGTCAGGGATTTGTTGATTTTGTGCTCCTTGCCAGATAGTTGGGACAACTTGGTTATGGTTGTAAGTAGTTCAGTCTCTAATAACTCAAAGCTAAAGTTTGAGGATGTAATAGGTGTGATCCTAAGTGAGGAAATGTGGAGGAAGAGCACCAAAGATTCTTCTCTTCTGGAAATGCTTTGATGGTGGAGAGTAAAGGGAGACAAAAGAACAGAGGGAAAGGTAACCATGGGAAGTTGAATGATCTTGGAAGGTCAAAGTCCAAGAGTAAGTTAGAATGTTGGAACTATGGGAAGGTTGGTCATACTAAGAAAGATTGTTGGGATCTTTGGGATAAGAAGAACAAGAAGGAGGAAACTAAAGAGGTAAATTTGGCAGTAGGTGATGTTTGTCAAGATGCCTTAATTCTTTCTTTAGATAATATGGTTGAATCTTGGGTGTTAGATTCAGGGGCTTCTTTCTATGCCACCCCACATAGACATTACTTTACTGATTTTGTTCAAGGTGATTTTAGACATGTATATCTTGGTGATGATGAACCATGCAGAATAGTAGGGAAAGGTTGTGTTCGGGTGAAAATGCAGAATGAGAATACATGGCTAATTAAGGACATCAGGCATGTTCCTAAGTTGAGGCAGAACTTTATATCAATGGGATAGCTAGGTAGTGATGGCTGTACGGTTAGTTTTATAGAGGATTCTTGGAAGGTTACCAAGGGAGCTCTTATGGTTGCAAGAGGTAAGAAAAATGGTACTTTGTATTTAACTAGTAGTGTTGATTACTGCAATTTAGTTGCTGCAGATGGAGATGCAACTTTGTGGCACCAAAGACTCGGTCATATGATTCATAAGGGCATGCAAATTATAAAGGACAAGCTGCCTGGATTAAAGGAGTTAGATTTAGACTTTTGTGAGTACTATGTTTATGGGAAACAGAAGCGGGTGAGATTCCTCAAGGTTGGACCTACCAGGAAGGAGGATAAGTTGGAGTTAGTGCATACAGATGTATGGGGGTGAACTAAGGTAAACTCTATTAGTGGTTCATGTTATTACGTCACTTTCATTAATGATGCAACTAGAAAATTTTGGGTATATTGCATTAGAAAGAAATATGATGTGTTTGAAACTTTCAAAAGATGGAAAGCTTTGGTTGAGAATGAAACAGGTCTCAAGCTGAAATGTCTCAGGTCGGATAATGGAGGGGAATATTTCAACACTGAATTTATTGATTACTATTTGGTAAATGGGATTTGGAGGAAAAGAATAGTTCCAAATACTCCACAGGAAAATGGAGTGTCAGGGAGAATGAACAAGACAATCATGGAGTGTGCTAGGTGCTTGAGGTTACATGCGGGGCTATCACTCATGTTTTGGGTGGAAGTGGTAAGCACATCTGTTTATATGATTAACAGAGGACCCTCTATGGCCTTGGATGGAGGTATACCTGAGGACGCTTGGTCTAGTAAGAAAACTGATTACTCATTTCTTAGAGTATTTGGATGTGATGTATTTGTTCACATTGATAAAGATGATAGAACCAAGTTAGAGGCTAAGTATGAGAAATGCACCTGTGTTGGATATGGTGAAGATGACTTTGGTTTCCATGTTTGGAGTCTTAAAGAAAAGAAAATATTTCATTCTAGAGATATTGTCTTTAATGAAAAAGTCATGTATAAATATCAATTACATGAACAGAAAGAGGAATCAAATAAAGAATACACAGTGTTAGAGGACATTGCGGACAGCAAGGTGTCCAAGGGGCTAGATCAGGTACAACATGTTTCGGCATAGCCAGTTTAGGTACCTACTCATCAGGAACCCCAAAATCCTAAGGTGAGAAGGTCTTCTAGGGTAAGAAGGGAACCTAAACGATTTACTCCATCTTTGAATTATTTATTGCTCACTGACAATGGAGAGATAGAGTGCTTTGAAGAAGCAGTGTAGGTGGATGCCAAGAAGAAGTAGGAGCAGGCCATGGATGAAGAGCATAGATCTCTTATGGAAAACTAGACTTGGGATTTGGTAGAGCTACCCAAGGGCAAGAGAGCATTGCAGAACAAGTGGGTGTATAGAATCAAAGAGGAAGATGGAGGTAGGAAATGATACAAGGCCCAGTTGGTGGTCAATGGATTTGCACAGAAGAAAGGTATAGACTTTGATGAAATTTTTTCTTTGGTTGTTAAAATGACTTCTATTAGGACTGTTCTTGGTTTAGTTGCAGTAGAAGACCTTCACTTAGAACAATTGGATTTGAAGACTGCATTCCTTCATGGTTAGTTGGAGGAGGAATTGTACATGCAACAGCCACATGGTTATGAAGTCAAAGGGAAGGTGAGGTTAGTGTGCAAATTGAAGAAGAGCTTGTATGGCCTGAAACAAGCTCCACAGTAGTGGTACATGAAGTTTGACAGTTTTATGCAGGAGTAGGGTTACTCCAGGTGTCACTCAGACCATTTTGTGTACATCAAGAAGTTTCTTGATGGTAGTTATATTATTATATGCCTGTATGTAGATGATATGCTTGTTGCAAGGAAGAACATTCAGGAAATAAAGGTACTCAAGAAGTAGCTAGGTGACTCCTTTGCTATGAAAGATTTGGGGGCAGCAAAAAAAATCCTTGGTATGAGAATAACTTGGAACAGGAAGGAGAGGAAGCTGGTATTATCTCAAGAAGAGTACATAAAGAAGGTCTTGGAGAGGTTTAGTATGTAGGATGCTAAACCGGTTGGTACTCCTTTGGCAGGTCACTTTAAATTATCAAAGGAGCAGAGTCCTAAGACTGAGGAGGATAGAATCCAGATGTCCAGGGTACCATACTCATCAACAGTTGGTAGCTTGATGTATGTTATGGTATGCACTAGGCATAACATTTCCCATGTAATGGGAGCAGTGAACAGGTTTATGAGTGATCCAGGTAGAGAGCACTGGCAGGCAGTAAAGTGGATCCTTCGGTATTTGAGAGGGACCATAGGAGTAGCATTGTGTTTTGGTGGACTAGACACTACATTACATGGATATGAAGATTCAGACATGGCAAGAGATTTGGACAGCAGGAAGAGCATGACAGGTTATGTATTTACGGTTGGTGATATAGCAGTGAGTTGGATTTCACGGTTATAAAAGGTTGTGGCTTTGTCAACCACAGAGGCAGAGTATGTTGCTACCACAGAGACAAGCAAGGAGATGATTTGGCTACAGTATTTTCTTGATGAGTTGGTTCATAAGAAGGAAGTTGGGAGACTACATAGTGATAGTCAGAGCACTATTCATTTGGCGAAGAACTCCGCTTTCCACTCTAGGACGAAGCACATTCAACTGAGATATCATTTCATCATGATAGCTTTGGAAGAAGATAAGTTGAAGCTGGAAAAGGTTCATACCAGTCAGAATCTTGTGGATATGATGGCCAAGGTGGTCACAAGGGAGAAGTTGAAGTTGTGTTCAACTTTGATTGGCCTTCATGGTTGATAATGAAGGGTTAAGAACTTTGCTTAGTGGAAACAGTTTCTAAGTGGGAGATTGTTGGGGTGTGGAGCCTATTTTTTTTGTCTTCTTGAATCAATTTTAAAGTGCTAGAGCTCAAACAGTTAAGTTTGGATACTCCAGGAACTTTCTACAGTCATCTATTGTGATGTTGTTGTTAACATGTTGTTAACTAGCTGTCAATGTCGGGACTGTTTTTCCAGCTATGGGAAGTTGAAAGATCGCGACATTCAATCTTCTAGGGTCACCTTTATGGCTTCTTAAAAGGATTTTATTCCTATAAATAGAGGTGTTAGGGTATCTTGAAGATATCTTGAGTGTCCAAGAGGTCTTGAGTCTTAGAGATAAAGAGGTGATCAAGAGTGATCAAGGTTATGCAATTGGGTGTAAATTGTGGTTTAGCATCTTTGGAATTTTGTTGTGAGTTCATAACTAAGAGAAGACTGTGAGAGTTATTTTACTCTTGTTGACAATAAAATCTGAGCAAGTTCTTGGTGGACATAGCCCACATTGGGTGAATGACATTAAATCTTGTCTTGTCTTCTTTTGTGCATTATTCATTATGTTGTTATATTTCAGAAAGTATAATTCTGCTATATAGTTTCCTACTACTGTGGTTTGAGGAATTGTTTCTGCATATTTTTTCTCTAATTCCTAACATCATCCTACTCATGGATAATCTTTGTAACACCTAGGACAAGACAACCACCTAGGAAAATATACTTTGGCCAAGTGCCCACTTTGACCATTCAAAAACAATGTTGAGTTGTGAACCATATTTTTATTGTGAAACGTGTGATGCGTTACTTTCTCTTAGTTTTTACTTGCCTTAGGGCAAGGCAAAACTCTACCAAAGTGATGCTGGCATTTTTCATCCCATTTTTGATTTTCTTCCTTCACATTCTTTTGACACTTTGTTGATCAGAAGGAGGGTGACTACCTTTGTGTTACCAATTGATTGTTTCTACCACTTTTTTGTCCTTTTACGCCCATCCATGTTTGCGGCTGGGTAATTTAAATGTATAAAGTGCATGGAGACGTATTCATATAATTTGTGACCATTGTGATCTTGATACCCATGTCAAGATCATCATTATAGTTAGGCGTGGTTCATCATCTTGAACTTCCTTAGAAGGGTTAGCTTGTTTGTATTGTATCAGTACAATTTTGATATTTATGTCTTGTTTCTTGTAAACTCAACCTAAATATATATATTGTAAGGTTACGCTGCACACATTTTAACTACTCCTAGCTATACTTTAAGATTTTTAGTTTTATTCTATTATTACCTTGATTTTGAAGAGTGCTAGGTGTTACCACTCGTGCGTGTTATATCAATAGTACCTTGATATCAATACTGGCTTGGCAAACTTCCATTCTGGAATATTTCTCACAAATACAGGGAAGCTAATAGGGCTGCCGATCTCTTGGCCAACTTCGCCATCGACTATCCTTCCGTCACTCTTTCCTCCAGAGACGGTAACCTGTGGCCAGGCCTGCCTTCCATCCTTTTCCTCGATCGAAGCAACTGCCGCCGTTAAGTCACACAAGCCTTTCTTTTGCAGCTCCCCCGTGCGTCGGTCTCTTCCTTCCTCACCTCTTTTCTCTTCTTTCGGTGGCGTCCTTCCCTCCCTCGCTGTTCCCTCACTCGCTTCCCAGGCTCCCGTCTCCTCCCACGCTTCTTACCAGGCTTACCTCGGGACTGCTCCTTCACTTCCTTTTTTAGCCCGCTCTGCTGTCCGCATGGCGCGTCCATACTTGCTTTCTCCTGTTTCTTGTTCACGACATGCCTTTCTTGGGTTTCCCTTTTGTCACTCTGCGAGGACAGTTCAGAGAAATTGCAGATTCGTCGGCCATCGACAGAAGGCATCTTGCCATAATTTTCAAGTATTCATCCACTGCCGAGGCTGAGGCCATCGAAGCTATCCTTGGCGACTCGTTCTGTTTCAATGCCCGTCGCCCACGCACAGACTCTGATGTCGCGTCAGCATTCGTCTCCTTCTGTACCTTGCTGTACCCGGTCCCAGCGGATGTGGAGCTTGTTGCCACTGAATTCATTTATGCTGTGCATTGTGTGGGTCTACACGACCAGCTAGCTGAGTTCTCTATTCCTGACCCACTTCTTTGGGTTGAAGAAGTGGATGAGCTCGCTATCGGCTCTGGTAGAGACTTCAGATGGCTCTGCGGTCAGTATCGCGAACTGGCTACGTTCGCCCAAAATTTCCACCCTTCCTTGGCTCCGCGCTTCCTGCCGGCAGTTGACATCGATGCGGCTTTGTTCCCTCTCCATTCGGCTGTGGATCAGCTGAATGATCTCAAGGATCGTGCACTTCCTGCCTTCAACGTCTTGCTTCAGGCCGCTTCCACACGGGCGGGGCGCCCCGCAGGCCGGTAGCATCTTCTTCGGGTACTTCATTTCGTTGGAGCCTCCTCTGTCCGTGCTCGTTCTTCTGTTCTTCTTTTCTTTGCTTCAGTTCTTTTCCTTCTCTTCTTCTCTCCTTCTCGTCTTCTCATTCTTCTTCTTTCTTCTTCCGTATTTGTAGGGTTGGGGTCCCCCTCCCCACCGGTTCATAGCTCCGGTCAAAAGCGTTTAACAATAAAAAAAAATACCTTACTTTCTTGCAAAGTTTGGTTAACATATCTTGGTGATATTGTTGTGTCACTAACGAATTGTAATTGACACTTTTTGAGATATAGGTCTTAATCTTGTTAGGAGGTCACATTAAATTTTTGTATTTACTTACATCTTGTTGATTCTCTTGAACTTGGCATAAGTGAGAACATCTTGTTAATTATCTTGTGACACTAAACTGCTTTTTGAGATGTATTTTAGGAGGTACTTCATTTGATGGGTTTAGATACCAAACATTTGTGTCACTGGTGATTTATCACTCTATCACATTGGTATTCTCACATTGTTAATTCATTCATATTCTTGATGATTTATCTTACATTTCAGTTAGGTGTGGTCACAATGTTTTGAACACATTTACAACTTACCCTAGTGAAACTATTACAAATCATGGCTCCCAAAACATGATTAGGACTCAAGAAACAAACATACGAGGAACAAAAAGCACAAGCTTGGGAAGCCTCGAATAGACAAGGGTCAAACCCTTTCATTGGACATGATCTAGGGCCTTTGTTTTATGCAGAAAAAAGAGATAGAAGATATGGTCGATCATAGTGGTAATGAATTGGAATCTCCACATGAAAAATTTGAATTTGACCCCACTCTATTAGACGAGTTTCTCTTCAAAAATAAGGATAGAGTGCTAGCACGGGTCATAGAATTAGGGGCTAAAATGTCCACTGAAAGTGAAACAATCCCACCTGCGAATAATGTTGATGAGGAAGAATGACCCCTTATCAACATGGAGGACATTTTGACGCATGGACATGCTTCTACCTCTAATGTAGGAAATAATAAGATAGTGGGATATAGAATACCCATTATCAAAGTGCCACATAAAAACACGATGGGACATGAGAATGGTGAAGAACCTCCACAAGACGAGGAATAAGAGGAACCCTTAGAACATGAAACCACCATTCAACAACAGATTAGTAACCTAAGCCAACAATTAGCTTTGCTAACCTCTCATGTACAGAAGGAAGGAAGAAAAAATGTTCAAAAGTCAAGGCCTAAGATTAAGATCAATGAATTCCATAGAAAAAATCAAGAAGAAGATGATACGGGATATCGCCGAGTATATATCCCCGCTTCTCCCACTAGAGAAAAATTTCTTGCATAAGAGGTACAATCTATGAAAGTAACACTCGCAAGCCTTCAAGAGAGAAATATAGGGAGTGTTAGAAAGTATCAATATGAATAATTATGTCCCTATCCTTTTGACAAGATGATGACCCTTCAACCCTTTCCTAAGAAATTCAACATGCCAAAATTTGACAAGTATAAAGGGAAAGGAGATCCATGGGATCATGTCAAATATTTCTATATGGCATGGCAAGAGGTGTCCTACAGTGACAATTATCTCATAAGAATTTTTCATAAGAGTCTAGGAGGTCAAGCCTTGGAGTGGTTTACACGTTTACCTCAGCGATCAATTTTCACTTGGCCAAAATTGGTAGAAATTTTTGTGCATCACTTCTTGTAAAAAATAGAGAGTGATGTCACCATGGTAGATTTATGTGGCACCAAACAACGCCCTAATGATACTTTCACCAGCTTCCTCCAAAGGTGGAGAGGGATAGCTACTCGCTTCCCTTGCGCTTTCCCTAAAAAATAGCTGGTTAGTATTTTTGTACCCAACCTCAATCCGGATATAGCTTTCCACCTCCAAATGCATTGTGTTCACACTTTTGAGGAGGTCATTGAAAAGGGGGTTCAAATAAAGAAATATCTCATTGCAAAAGGAACTCTCAAGTCCCAATCTAGAGATAATCAAAATGTTAAACCCACGGAGAAGCCAAAGTTTTTTAACAAAAAAAAATGTGGTGGGAGATGGGATCACTGATTCCAAATGTGTTTAAATGGTCCAAACTGGTTAACCTTTTAAACTAACCAAAGGACCAATTCAACCACCACCAAAATGAAGAATGTTCACCTCTCTTAATGAACCTTTGTCGGTTATACTAAAATAATTGGATGCGGCTCGCATGATGACATATCCTACGACACAACCATTTGATGACAATGCTCCAAAACCTTCATGGTACAAGGAGCATGAATATTACAAAATGCATCGTGTCAAAGGACATAAGAAAAAAAAATGTCTATGACTTCGTCATTATATCCAAGACCTCATCGACAATGGGGAGATAGAGGTGGACAACCCAAACAAAACTCAGACACCCAACAAAAAGATGGGGATATATAAAGATCCATTCCCCAATCATGATAAATCATAAAATTCAAAGCCGAATCGGGGAGAGTCATCCCAAGGTTATAAAGCAGTGAATTAATTATACACCAAAAAAGACAACAATCATTATGATTCACTTATTAGATGTATTCGCTCTCCTACTGACCATATTAATGTCATCTAAATAAAGGGAAAGGATTATGCCACAGTAACAAGGCATGTCTGCCTCAGGATTCTAGAACCTTCTCCATCAACCCCACCAACTAGTAAATACAACCTCTTAGAGAAACTTGAGAAGACGTTTGCTAAGATTTCAATCTTAGATCTTCTTAAGATATCCAATGTACACAAAGACATTCTATACCAAACATTTCAGGGGTCGGGAGTGCTATTAGAGGTCAATCCTATACACCTTCAAGCCGCAGTGGAAAACATCATACCAAATGAACATATTGCCTTCAATCATAGGGAGATCCCTACTGAGAATCCAACACATAATCTTCCTTTATATATTGAGGTAGTTGTTACCCACAGGAAGATCAAATGGATGCTTGTGGATAATGGATCAGGGTTGAATATCTGCACACTCAAGTTAGTTAAACAGTTAGGACATACTGAGGTAGATCTTGAGTCCAATATCATCACTATCACCGCATACAACAATGTGGAAAGGGAGTCAGTGGGCACAATCACGCTGCCCATGGAGGTGTGTCCCACTTTCCATCAAAAAAAGTTTCATGTCTTGGACTTGGAACTTCTGTATAATATGCTTCTAGGTTGACCATGGATTCATGCCATATAATTCGTGCCATCGACGTTACATCAGTGCACTAAATTAAAGCATGAGGGACACACCATTACAATACAAGGAGATTCAGAGCCCTTCACTCGCTATAGAGCACTCAATAGCTTTGCACTAAGTAGCGCATATACATGTCCCTCCACCAATATAGTTGTTCCTCTCCAATCTAAGGCCATGAAATCCTGGATAGATTCGGATTCTCTAAGTTCTTTTTCCCATGGTGCATCTACTTCAACATATCCTTTTGATTCCAAGGAGATGAAAATCCTTGAATATGGCTGCAGAGAATATAATGTGCAGCAAGCCCTCTTGGTTTCAAACCTCTCATTGTCACCCAAGACTAGAGGTCGACCCAACTATCGAATCAGAATACCTAGAAATGAACACACTATTAGGTCATTCTTACATGGAGCCTTGTTAGCTGAGGAAAAATTGTTTGATCCATCTATAACTTGGGTCCCAGAGGATACTCATCCATCCTATTATCAAAGCCCTAAATACGAGAAATCCAGTAAAATGATGTACTCCATGGGCTACAAGGACCTAGGATGTGGAAGAAATGAACAAGGATAGAGAGAACCGATGCCTCTTCCACATTTCAAAATAGAAAGATATGACATTGGGATTTTCCCTTATGGAGCACACCCCAATGATCAAGATGCTACTTGTTCTAAATGTGAGGATAGCTCTGACTATCTAGACAATGATACGGATTCCCATTGTAGCCAATATGAGGACCTTGCCTTTACAAACCTATTCATGAACAACATTTTCCTAACCATAACCCCTATGGAACCAACCCTTGACCTTGTTTACATTTCCCTTATTGAATGGGACCAATAACATCAGATGTTGCTATATTTATTTGAGAATGACGAAGCTATCGAAGAGTTCATGGGCATAAGGGATACAATTCCAATTGGAGACCATAAGAAGAGTTTCTTTATTGACTTGGATACCTATGCCTACTTTGGTGAGGAGTTTGAGATTCGTGGTCAATAAAACTTAAGAACATACGAGGGAAAAATTTCCATCATAAAGCCTCAGCAAAAATCAAAGTCCAAGTCACACAGTGAAAAACTCTTTGAGGCACTGGCCGAAAAACAAATAAAAAATCAAAGGACAAACAAAGTGACCATGCTAAGGATGAAAATCTCATGGAGACATCCTTGGACAAAGATCTCAACCTTCCTCGCGATCCTACGCGTATGGAGGACTTGTCCAAATTACTAGTTGAGGAAACCATTGATGTTAACATTAGTTTAGAAGAGGACCCAAAGATAGTAAAATTGGGAGCATCGCTCTCAGCTAAAGAACAAAAGACATTTACTATGCTACTATGAGAGTTCATTGACGTGTTCGCATGGTCTTACAAAGACATGCAAGGCTTAGATCCAACTTTGGTCATGCACAACCTAGTTGTGAACGCAGACGTTAAGCCTATCAAATAGAAGCTTAGAAAGATGCACCCAATGGTATCCTTACTAGTTAAAGAAGAATTGGAAAGATTGTTGGTGGTAGGATTCATTCGGCCTATAGATTATTCTGAATGGATATCCAACATCATCCCTATCTAGAAAAAGCCTGTCGGTATTAGAATTTGCGTGGATTTTAGAGACATTAATAAGGCTTGCCCTAAGGATGATTTTCCGCTGCCAAATATTAACATGATTGTGGATTCAACAACATGATATGAGACACTATCTCTCATAGAAGGATTTTCAGGATATAACCAAATCAAGATTGCTGATGAAGATCAGCACAAAATGGCTTTCACAACTCCTTAGGGTACCTTCTATTATCAGGTGATGTCATTTTGTCTCAAAAATGTAGGAGCTACTTATCAATGGGCAATGACGGTGATTTTTCATGATATGATTCATGATATCATAGAGGGCTATGTGGATGACATCCTTGGAAATTCCAAGACAAGAGAAGATCACCCTATCATTTTGTGGCATATCTTTAAGCGCCTACGAGAGTACAAGGTTAGGCTGAATCCAAAGAAGTGTGTATTCAGTGTGCTATCAGGAAACATTGTATCAAGAAGAGGAATTGAGGTAGACCCCGCTAAAGTGTATGCTATTACTAAAACACCTCCACCTAATAATATTAAGCATATGCGTAGCTTACAGGGGAAAATCCAGGCTATCCGACGCTTCATCTCCCAACTTACAGATAAGTGCCACTCATTCACCCACTAGCTTAAAAAGGATGTTGCCTTCATCTGGGGATTAGACCAAGAGCAAGCCTTTTCTTTGCTTAAACAATACCAGGCTAATCTTCCTATCCTCATGCCTCCAACTCCTAGGGAGACACTCTTTCTTTATATCTCTGCTATGTAATTTGCTATTGGTACACTGCTTGCCTAATATGACCTAGGTCACAAAGAAAAAGTGGTGTATTATCACAGTCGCACTCTCATCGCTTATGAGCTCAACTATCCCCAAATTGAAAAAGCTTGCTTGGCTGTTATTTTTACTTTCAAAAAATCTGCCATTATCTATTGAATACCAAAACCAAGCTGATATCTAAAGTTGACCCACTCAAGTACTTGTTGTCTAAACCTTCCCTCACGGGTAGAATGACTAATTGGATCATTCTATTAAGTGATTTTGACATAGAATTTGTACATCAGAAGTCAATTAAAGGACAAGTACTGGTTGACCAGCTAACAGAAGCACCTTTGCAAGGCACTAAACCTTTAAATTTGGATCTACCAGATGCCTCATTGCTATACATTGAGGAATCTTTCATATGGCAGATACACTTTGACGGGTCATTTACTTTTCATGGTTCAAGTGCAGGGGTAGTCCTCATTACTCCTTCTGACAACCCTATACCACAGGCTTTTTTCCTAGTTTTTCCTTGCACAAACAATATTACAGAGTATGAGGCACTTATCCCAGGGATGGAGCTTGTTATCAAGTAGAAAATTCATCATGTTAAGGTTGTGGGTGATTCTCAATTAATTATCAAGCAAGTTAATGATGAATACAAGGTTAAGGATGACAAGCGCATACCTTACAAAAATCTGGTAGAAACTCTAAAGGAGTACTTTGTGTGCATTACATTTGAACAAATTTCACGAGCGTATAATAGATGGGTAGATGATATGTTGATGGTGGGTTCTATGCTTTGTATTCCTCTAGGGAATAATGACATACCGTTCTTTGTAGAAAACTTACGCTAACCTACATATGACATGCCAAAATCTTTTCTGGCTTGTGATGTTGTTGGTCCTAATTCCCCATAGTACAAGCCCATCTTTACCTATCTCAAGAATAACATGTTCCCTCCCAATATATCTCGTTCCAAGAAACAAATCCTGATGCACCAAATAGCTTGTTACACCCTTTTAGGAGGTACACTTTATCGTCATGGCTGTGATGGGAATCTATTATGTTGTCTTGATATGAAAGAGTCGATCCAAGCGATCAAAGAAGTACATTAAGGGGTGTGTGGAGCACATATAAATGGAATGGTTTTGGCCAAGAAATTTCTAAGAGTGGGCTACTATTAGCCTACAATGGAAACCAATTGTTGTAATTATGTCAGGAAGTGTGTACTTTACCAGAAGTATGGAAACTTCATCCATGCTTAGTCGCAACCATTGCAACCTATCACTACCCCATGGCCATTTTCTAAATGGGGACTTGACTTGATAGGGAAACTTACCCCCACCTCATCTAATGGTCATACCCACATCATCATGGATACTGAATACATTAAAAAATGGGTGGAGGTCGTTCCCTTAACCTATGTAACAAGAGCTCAAATTTCCAAATTTATCATGAATCATATCATTTGTCGATATGGCATTGATGCGGCCATTGTTACGAATAATGGGAAGTCATTCAAGAACAAAACAATGAACGGTCTTTGTCATTGGTTCCAAATTAGGTTAAAATGGTGTACACTATACTACCCCCAAGGTAATCGATAGGCCGAAGCCACAAACAAGACTTTGGTGAGAATAATGGAGAATATGGTTAGTAAAATAGGTCGTAATTGGAACTTGTAAATCCACCTAGCTCTTTGGGCTTACAGAACCTCCATTCACACTCCTACGGGGGTGACACCATATTCTCTAGTATTTGGGATGAAATCTATCATCCCATTAGAAATTGAACTTCCTTCCATGAGAATCTCACTCAGGGACTATCTGGATAAAGATGAGGATTATCGGGTAGCAAGACTAGCTGAATTAGAGCTCTTAGATGAGAAGCACATTTGTGCTCTTAATCACCTTAAAGTGTATTAGAATAGAGTCTCCAAAAACTACAAGAGAATCATACCTCGTCAGTTTGAGGTTGGTGACTTAGTCATGAAGGAGAATTAGTTCAACATAAGAGTGGAACGTGAAAAGAAAGGAAAGTTCGAACCACGTTGGTTGGGACCCTACGTTATTTTGGCCAAGTACGGAACAAGGGCATACAAACTTGCTCACCCCAGTGGTGATGAGCTCCATGAGCCCATGAACACCATGCATCTTAAGTGGTTCTATGCTTAAACATGGCGTAGAAATTCAAAAAAGCAAAAAACTCAAAAAAAAAACATGGTAAAATGATCAAAAATACAAAAAATCAAAAAGAGAAAAAGAAAAAGAGAAAACAGGTCATCCACAAGTGAAAACCATGCAATTTTGGCACTTTGGATAAGTCATTGGGTGAAAACTAGTTTCCGAGACCTTGGGAGGATTCGTTGTTCACAAGTATCTTGCATCTAGAGGGTAGTTTTCCTTGGCTTGGCTCTAGTTATGCCTTCGAGATTCCCTATGAGCCCAGTCCTATTAGGCCTTGATCTGGATTTGTCTTCTTGTATTTGTCTATGAGGGGCATCGTATTTCGATATTCCCCATCTTATGTTGAGGGAAATTCAACAACCTCACCTTCTTGTTCATAAGTGTGTGGCTTCTGCACTTGTATATTCCCTTTCTAACGCTAAGGGCATCCACACTTTCTTGGTTACCTATGTATAACTCTAGAAAACCATTAGAAAAAAATGCAAAAATAATAGAAAATTGTTTCACATAAACCTAAACAATAGAAAATTGTTTCACATAAACCTAAACAATAGAAAATTGTTGCATGAAAACAAATCTTACAAAAACATATACTTGCATTGTCTTGTTTCTTGCTTTACTTGTTGCTTGTATAGTTGTTTTATGTTTTTACTTTTGGGTTGTTTTTTGCTTGGGCTTACTTTGTTAGGATTCATCTTTTCTTACTTAGATTAGATTTTTTCTTGCTTGTGCATATTGAGGTGTGTTTTTGCATGCTAGTGAATCATGGTGCATTATTATGTTACTTCATTGTGTTCTTTGTTAGCATTTGATTGTGTTTATTACATGTGCACTATTTTGTTATCACATCATCACATTACCATCATTATCCTCACATATAACATCATCTATACATCATATATCAAGAGAAAAAGCTAAGTATACATCATACATGAATGCTAAGCTAATCGTCACATATTGTATCATCAAATGGGGGCAAGAGGGATCGGAAATATCAAAATCTATCCCCCCTACACCCTTATCATCATATCATCTCATCCACTAAGTATGGAACATCATATAAAACGAAACCACATTTGATATATTCTACAAGATCACATTATCTAGAAATCAAAACACATATGATACATCAACAAGATCATGATACATATAAATGTCAAATCAAATCTGAATGCATCATAAAAATAGTTATCTATCCATGAGAAACAATAAACAAATGTCCATTATATATATATATATATATATATATATATATCATGTTAAAAAATCCAAAAATAGGGCAAAATTTTTCACAATATCCTAAAAAGTAAAAAACCTACAAAAATGGTAAATTGCTTATTACGGCTGAAACTTGTGTCTTACGCATGGTATCCTCTCCATATCCTACTAGTTTTTTTCTCATCTTCCCTAATTAATATGACTCGCAGATCACCGGATTCACAACCATTCACAAAGCTAGTTGTTTGCTTCGTCTGTACTCTAGGGCACATTTGTTGCCTGGTGTTGTTTCATTGTGCAGAACACTTTTTACTTGGACCTAATCTCCATTATCATTTCCCCTTACATGTATCCTTTCTTGAGGCATCATTTTTAACCCTTTTCATCAATCAAGAACATGTGGATCTCTTCAGCTTGATAACAAAACATTTGTACAACTGTCTTGACCGTTGTTGGGTTGGATATGTGCATTCGTACTAGTTTTAACTGTTAAATGAGCTTGTTTCCTTTTGATATTGCATTACATTATTGTATGTTGCGTGGAGTTGGTATTTTCAGAAATGGAATTTTTTTTTTAGTATGGCTTTTCATGTCATTCTACCTTTGTCGTATGCTTATAATTTTCATAATGACCGATGAAATAACTCTTATGGCAATATGATGACATCAAAATTGTTCCAATACATAGTGGATAGAGGATATGCTCTTCTCTCCCCTCCTCCATATTTCTTTTGCATCACTTTTCTCTCACCCCTAGTCTTATGTCTTACCAGGGCATCCTACCCCTTCCCATTCTTCTATCTATCTCTTACCTTTTTCGATCATCGATTATCTTCCTTCATCACCCTATCGACACTCAAGGGGGCATCTCTCCTTTCTACTAATTTTTCTTTTATCCCTTCAAAATTTCTTTTGTCTACTATCTTTGAAGTGGCGTCACTTACGCCACCCCAAAGAGAGGCAAATGTAGACACCCATAATTACGCCCAAGCAATTTAAATACTTAAATTGCGCTAATTATCTATCTTTTGGCAAATTGACGACATATTGTCAATAATGCTCATTTTCCCTCATATCATCATTAATTAATTACACCAAGCTAATTAATTAATTCGCCTATCCAACAAATACCCTAATTAACGACCTTCTGTTAATAAATCAGCCCTTCTACCTAGACTAATTAATTATTATTAATTAATTAGCTTTCCCTTCCTTTTAACCAATAAATCAATATTTAATTGATTTAATCCCCTTCTAATAGCCTAAATCATGTTAATATTCCTCTCATTAGCTTCTATAAGCTTACATCTACCTATTAGTTAATCACCTTTGATTAATTAAAACACCCCCCAACTCCCATGACTTGTTAAGCATAAATTAAACCCTTCTAAAGTAAGGTTACCTTTTATAAAGCAACCTTATCCATTCCTAATCATGTTTTACCTTTATCCCACATCCCAAGGGATGAAGTGTTTCCTTTATCCATTGGGCTATATAAGGATCCCTCCTTCTACCTTTATACCTACACCTAAACTCCTTGAGAAAGTAAATGCAAAGCATATAACAAATTAGACTAAGAGCTTGCCTTTTGTTTTCTTGAGAGTTCATCATCTTGAAGAGTTAAGCCTCTTTCCTAAGTGCTTAGGTCATATGGGAGGTGTCAAAAGGGTCTTGTAGCCCAAATTTGACAATCCCTCATTCCTAGGTTCTTGGAACACTAAGAACAACCATTTTTGATAGCCATGGAGCCTACATAGTTGTTGGTCTGAAAATCTGTCGGGAGGGCAGATCTATGGATAGACGAGCCAACAGTGTGTAGGGCATATCCCCTCTTTGAGACAACAAAGAGAAACTGGTTTATTGCTATTCTACCAGCAGGAATATGTGCAAGTCCTACATTAATCTACCTTCAGGGGTTTGGGATCTCGTCCCAGTAGGGGTACTTCTGACTGTAAACAGAAAGGAACGAAGGGAGGAGAGGAGATAGGATAGATATGAAGGGAGAAAATAAATGAATTCCAAAGTAGAAAGATCAGAGGGTTTATGTTTTGGGCTGGTAGTAAATAGAGCCAAACCTACTTGCATAAACAAAAAAAGCAATACTGATGAGCAAATGACAAAAAAGTAGAGATAGATCTGACAGAAAAGCAACATAGATCTAACTTAAGAAAGATCTAATGCACATAACACATCCATTGAGCACAAAGTCTTAATTTTTGTATTAATATTTTCTGTTTACAAAAAGTACAAAGCCTTTTCCTTCTCACTTCTATTTTTCATCTAAAAAATGTCCACCACTTGAATACAACAAGTATCCAAATATATATAGAAGGAGAAGAAGAAAGAAGGCAAAAAGGAACCAACAACTATTTACAAAATATCTAAAAGTCAACTGTTGACTTTGGGGCAATTTGGTGGATGACAACATCCCATGGTGTAACATGGATGATGTCATCATTTGTGCCAACATACTTTTAAATACTTTACAAAAATGGGAATAATCCTAGGAGGAACGAGCCTATTCGTCGTCATCCCTAGGCTGGAAAGGAGTATCCTGCTTCTCCTCAGGAGAGGAAATGTGAAATTGAGCACGATACTCCATGAACTTGCTAATCATTGGTTGAAGTTGATCCTGAGCAGGACCCTTGGTGTGATCACCAATGACCTCACAGTCTTCCATTCATCTCTAAGTCTCTCTAGGAGCTTGAAGTATTCATTACCTGCCTCCATTAGGTATCCAACAAAATCATGGTAGGCCAGAAGGTTATTGATAGATTCTGTGTCAAAAGTGGCTTATGACCCTAAACCTTGTGACGCGATCTCCTTGAAGAGCCAAATAGTGTCATCTACCTTCCTCAAGGCGTATGATGGGGTGAGCAAGCCCAAAGACATCCTTAGGACGATCTGCTCCATTTGATGCATTGCATCTAAGGCTTCCTCCTTGATTTTATCAATTTTCTCCAAGACAAATTCCATCTAGTCAACCCGATAGTACAAAGCAGCAAGGACTTTGTTGGGTGCTTTTGGGTGATCAAAGACGCCGAATTTTACTAAGTCATCAACTGGGCAGTCGAGCATCTTCTAGAATGTCTCATGTTGTAACCTTGACATGGTCCAACTCTTCGGAGATAGGTCCTGGAATTGCCCGGAGTTCCTTATTAGCTTAATCAATATTCTGATATAGCTCTGTGAACTTTATAATCACTTCCTCACTATCCTTGAGGATCTGGTCTCTCCAGGCGGATACTGTCATACCTTGCTCACCAATCTTGGTGTACTCATTTATCTTTTCTTGACTAAGGGTTTCAGGAGTTTCGGTGGTAACTACAGGAGGAGCACTACCCATTTTCTGTAGGGCTTGGAGAAGATGTTTGTTTTGTTCTTTCAGTATCCTCTTCTCTTCCTTTGCTTCCTAAAGCTTTTTACAAAGGGCATCCACTACAGATAAGGCCTCTCCCTGTAGGCTTTCTAAGGATGTTCCCATTATGACCTATGTCACTGTATAATCTGTAAGAGACAGATCTTTTTTATCCATTGTGGGATCAGGGTATGCAATCTCCATAACCCTTTCACATGAAGCACTCTTAGAGAAGCGGGTTATAGCCTTTTGCTTCTTGGCCCCTTTGGTTGGAATCACAAAGAAGTCCACAGGTGTAATGGGGACTTTCCTCTTGTGTTGGCTCAGGTATTTGGAGATCCATTCTAGACTTAAGGGAGTGGGACCAGAGGGAGAAGATGGATTAGAGGTGGAAGAAGGATCAACTACAGTGGACATGGGGAAATGCATCGAGACACTTAGCGGTGGCATTAAAAAAGAAGCCAACCCTCCAATGCTCAAAGGGGTAAGAGTCACTGTAGGAGAGGAAACCGTGGGGGTGGAAGGGATCTAAGAGATGAGAGAAGAAATTTTGGGGGACAGATCCGTGAGGGAAGAGAAGATGGAGGAAGAGGAAGGGGGAACGGTAGAAGACGGGGGAGAAGACACAACCAAAGGAGTGGTTGCTTGAGTGACGTGAGGAGGGGAAGGAGGAGTGGGAGATGGGATGGTGGGAACCTCAGTAGTTACAGCAGTGGCAACATCCTGAGTGGATGTGCCCGTTGGAACAGCTACCACCTCTTCTTCTTCAGGGGATACCAGGCTTACTACCTATTCCTGCGCGGTGGAGGGGGGGCTCTCAGGAGCTTCCTCTTGAATAGTGCTTGATTCTCCCTCTTTGTCTTTCCCTTTTCCCTTTGGCAAGTGCTTTGGCTTAGCAAGTGCATCACCCAAAGGAGACGTGGTGAAGTCTACCCCAAGGTAAATGAGACCGTTCTTCCTACACCAATGCTTTTTGTGTTACAGAGTGACTTTAACCCTTTCCTCAATAGTCTAAGGTGCCTTTGTTCTATCAATCTCGGTAAACGGCCAATTGTCCTAGTTCGTGTCTAGATAGACCTGATCAACTTCTTGATCAGTTGCTTGGAAACCTTTCAGGACAATGGCCACACCATATTGGATGATCTCTTCTAGGGCCAGGCCGGAGTGATCCTTTCTTCTAAGCTTGACCTCGTGATATAGATCGATGTAGATATCCTCGATCTATGGGATGTGGATTGGATCGAGCTTTTCCCTTGGAATGCAATTGCGAGGATCGAAGGTTGGCCTTACCAGGAAATTGTGCTTCAAGTTGAGCAATTCAAGCTCCACAAACATTTCTCGGGCTTTGTTATGAGAAGTGTAGGTGTACCTGCCCATTATGAGGGGGAATGGAGTTCCACCCTTCTTTCTTTTTAGACACTTCTCGTGGTATGTGATAAGCTGTTTGGACAACTTCAATAGGTTCAACTTGGGTCCCGCATACCTCGATAACTTGGTGGGCTCCCCCAAGAAATTGGCGGCTCTGAGATAAGTGAAAGTGGGGAATTACGTAAATAATGCCCCCCACTTATCTGTGGTAGTAACCACACTCTTGGTTGTCTAACCGTGAGTCATATTGGGCCTCAAGAAGCAGATGATGCCGTAGAAGAAGGCATCATTGATTTTGCTAAATTGTGTGATGTTGTTTTCTAGTCTCAACTTTGGATAATACTCATATATTCTTACTTGGGACCACACCCCACATCGACTTAGTGTTGGGTAGTCTCTTTCATGTAGAACCTCCTAGTTGTTGAGAGTTGTTGAAGCTGCTCGGAGATGGTGCTACTGATAATCTCTGCCCATTCAAAATGTTGATTAGGAACGTTTTTGCTCATTGTTTCCAGATATCTGAGCATCCATTTGTGAAAGTAATGGGCATCAAGAAGCCCAAACACCCTACTCAGGAAGGTAATGGTGTCACTCATCTCTTCTGAGAAGTCGCTATGATGAATAACTTGCAGTCACCTGGTTATCACCTTCTTGTTCTTCAAATATACTTCATTTATCAGTTACATGCATTTGTCTACATTTTCATTCTATGATTTTATGCAGTCTTCCTCGCTTATTACCACAAAATGCCAGTGGTGGGGGATACCCAAGATGATTTCGAAGTGCCGGGAAGTGAGGTTGATTATTACCTTACCCTTCTCATTTTTGACACATCTAGTGTCTTTATTGTAACAACGGCCCACCACCATCATGAACTCATTGTTTACTGCACTCACAGGAATTCCTGCAGCAAAATGTAAACCACTTCCGACCAATTTGTCCATCCATGGACTTCCTGTGACCTTCTTGGTTCTGGCCCAGAAGTCCTCCATATCAATATGACCAAGTTCTAAATCCCTAATGTCTAGGTCACACTCTACAAAGGATTCAGGCATCTTGACCCTTTGATATTTGTACTTCATTTCTTCTTTTATGAGTTTGGCCTTACCCTTAGACTTGGTTGGCTTCTTACTTAATGAAGACATGTGTTAATCTGAGTTCAGCTACTGATCTACAAGAAGAATCAGGGAAGTCCATCGCAGAAGAGCCATGTTAGCTGTTAAATCATCCATCAAAGCTTTACACAATGAAAAGTTATCAATTTACAAGCCTCTGGGCAGAAGGCGCAATTCTATTGCAGGCTGCAAGGTCAAAAAAGCAAGGCGCACTTCTGAAGAGTGTTTCATGGAAGAAAAATGTGCCAAAGGGGCGTAGGGTGTAGAAAGACTACACACAACATTTAGATGTTGGTGTCATATGATGTGTGTTTGCACCATATGAAGGGTTAACTTGGTGCAGATTATTTTGGTGTTGCAAGGATTTAGGGTGTGCCTTTAGCGCAGATATGGTACATGTTGCAAAACATTATGATGCGCCAAATGGCCCAGGTTCAAAGGGTGCATCATTGAGTTAAGGTGCGTGAGTGTTGGAGATTTTGGTGTGGCGCGGGGAGGGTCTGCATGACATTCAAGTGTAGGTGTAGATGTGGTTACGCTTGCACCTGTGTTAGGTTTTATGAATTTTTATAAGGCGTGGGAAAGACCAATGTTGCATGCAGGGACAGTGCACCCCTTTGGCGTGACTGTGTTTAGTGTAACAATAATGAAGTTTGCGCCAAAGGAAAACAGTGGTTTCTGGATTGCAATAACTTTAGATTTTTCACTTTTTTGATAGGTTTGTGGTTTTTAACTCTTCCAACATAGATTTTTCAGTGAGGGGAATAGAGGAAAGAGGGTCAAAGATTCATTTTTGAGATAAGGCCTTCCAGGTTAGCAGATCTGGAAGGAGGGTAAAACCATTTGGAAAGTGGGTCGATTTGCAAAAATGGGCTGGAGTTGTATTATTTTCTTAGGTTCATTCATTTTTGTTTTGATAATACCAACCCTAAACAACAACGAAACCATAACAAAACCACAATAAAAGCAAGGACCACTTACCAGAAATATATAAGATGGAGGAAATGATGTGGGGTCCATGAATATGACGAAAAGTGACACACGGGGCTGACAGGAGCGCTGAAAAATGCAGAAGAAAAACCTTTTTCCACATTTATTAGTCGTGAAAATGATAGGTCGGATGTGCCTATTTATAGAAAAAGGTGCAATAAATGCGCCACCAAAATTTTGCAAGGTGCACCTAGGTAGACGCCAACATGAAAATATTTGCGCCCTAGGCAATGATTTGGGCCTGTCAACATTGCTTTTTTAGCCGCTTTGGTGCACCACCATTTAGGGGCGTAAAGTGTCATGTTGACAAGATGGCACATGCACCTTGGCGTAGGCTTGAAAGGAACATCATGGGAAGGTGCAACATTTGGAATGTTGACACTCCAAAGGATACACCAAAGGAAAGGAGGGGGTGCAGTTTCATTTGATGTTGCGTGACTAAAAACTGTGCCCAACCAAAAAAGGACCAAAAGACTAAGTTTGAAAAACTAGATTCTTCGGAAAGGGATTTTATGCCATTAGCGAATGCCATGGTACGAGATTAATGAGGATATTTCAAACAATTTTTTTTTTCCATGGTTCCCATGTAAAAGAAGAGCCTTGTCAATTTTACAGGATAACCACAGGTCCATTCATTTAGTCTCGTTGTTAGAGAATAGAGGATTTAGATGTCTAACATGTGTTAGTTTCTAAGGTATTTTCTACCTAATTAGAACACATGCATTAACCCTATTTTCCTAAGAAATTTTTCAATATCTTATCATTATGGTTCTTAGTAGTTTAGTTTAATTTTATGTGATTATGTCCTGATTTAGATAATTATTCCTATTGTATACATTTATTGAAATATGTTGTAAAAAAAGTTGTAGTGTGTACCCAACTTTTTACTGATCATTTTAACATATGATATTTGATGATTAAACTAGTAAACTTAAACCATATATATTAGATTAGTTACTCTTGTTATCCAGAATCTCAAATTTGAACTACTTATTGATTAGCCCAATAAACCATATATATTTGTTGCTCATTTTCTTTTGAGATTGAATATTTCAATATAAATGATGAGGTAGTCAAATGATTAATGATTCCAAATTATTTTCATTTATTTTCTAACTATCAACTCATGAACTCCGTGATCTTGCACGATATTGCAAATAATTTAACTACATCAAATTTTGGAAACTATGTTTACTCATAAAGAGAGACGAAGATTGGTTAAAACTTTAGTTTTTCTTCACTCTTCACTAATTGGTGTATCATTAAAAAATCTTTTTAAAATATATGTCCTGATATGGTTCTTCATCAGGTTTATTCGAGAAGATGAAGTATACGATATTCTGCGAGCTTGAAACAAATGATTAGCTATTTCAGAATGAAAAATACTATAATACAAGAATACAATTTAAATGCAAAAAAAGTTCACTATTTTTCTTTTTACTGATTTTTTTTAACTCTACAAGACTGGATAGAAGTATGTGTGGCAGTGTGATGCAAATCAAAGAATGGGGAGGCATACTACTATTAAGTGTAGATGCATCTTTATCCTCAGCTGGTCTTAGGACCATTTGAGATTTTTGTAATTGATTTTACTTGTATATATTTTTTAATCCCCCATATGTTTATTAATTAGAATACGTATAATGGTATTTATGGATTAAAAAAATATTGGCTAAACTAATAATTAGCGTTGAAAGGCGTTTTCTAATCAGGATTGGATGTAGCACTTCATTTCGTATGACATGCGTCAGAGCCATCGACGGTTAGGAATTTGGCGTACATCGTAAGTTGCCATTGTATGCTGATCTTGGTCCGTTGATTTGTGTCTAAGATGCATTGATTATTTCTCTCTGAAATCTTTTGAATCCTGCATTTTAAATCATCAGCATGGTTTTTTTTTCAACCCACTGTGAATACGACATGGAAGTCGATTGCTACTCAGAGATACTCCGCAGAACATTATGAATCCAAGGAATACTTTGTGCGGGAGCAAGAGCAAAGATTGGGTTTCAAAACTGTGATGAGGAAATTTGGGCCTATAACTACGACTTTTCGATAATCACTACTGGGTTTATGTCGCGTATGAGTTGGTATATGGGAAGAACTTGCCATGCCTATTACCAATAGCCAGTTATGCAATTGGAGAACAACACTAGAATTCGTCACCAATTTGGATGCCTTCCTCTTGCAACACCATTCGATGCAGCTGAATGAATTGGCATGGTCCATGCAGACTGGATTTTCAACCCTTGCGCATTATTCTATCAACATCTGAGGCTCACCTGCACATGATGCTCATATCAAATTTGAGACATAGCTCTAGGGAGAATGGATCTTACTCATGTGACACCACCCATCACAATAGTTTAAAGCCTTAACTATGGAGACACTAGTTACTCTCCCCATCATGTAGGCAAAGTGTTTGATACATGGTTTTATACGACAGCTACCAATCAACTTGCGAGAGAATTGGACTCTTCTTATGAATGGACACAAACTCAAGATTTATCAACAACCTCTTGACAAGGGAAATTTCACGACATCATGTTGAGTGAGGAAATGCATGTTGAGGTGACTCTTCACCCCTCCGACTAGGAGTAATTTTTGTCTTTCAATTTAAATAAAGGAGGATGGTCATGACCTTGATCTTCTTCCCTTAGTTAGTTGTTTTATTTTCAATAAATGCAGAAATCTTCATTATTTAAAGACCACTAATCACATTTTATCTTGGATTACGGGACATGGAAATATACGGATATCAAACATCGAACTAGCATGGGTAAGTGCATTATAATTCACTACGGATATTTCCTTATGAAGAAACTCTCCATGTATGAACTTATTATAATTGCATCCATATGCAATGTTCAATGTATTTATTATGGATATCCTTCTGAATCTGACACTATGGCATGAGGACATGAGGGTGTAATGAGTCATGATTTCCGTGCACACCACATGTGTCACATTCTATGAAAGGGACAGGTGGAATTTCCATTTCAAGCGATGGGATGTGCGTCGTCTCACATATCAAAACTACTCACAGATACCTAGTCTTGTCAACCTTTTACACCACCAAATTTTCTCTGATTTTCTATGATTTAAAGATCCAGATGCATTTCAAATTGATAGTTCCTAACCACTTCCTTTTATTGCTTCATGAATATTGAACGCACCATTCTACCTTCCATCACATTGCAAATTCAAGCATGCCCTTTTTCTTATTTTGCTACTGTCTGGATTCATTCACCTTCATCATGGGAAAAAATAAAAATTTAGAGCCCGATTCTCCTAACCCATTACTTAGGAATGTTGCACTTTCACAAGTATTTTATGATTCTGGTTGGCTTGACTTCATCCAAAAATTAAAAGGTTTTGATGAAGGTGTAGTGGATGAATTCTTGGAAATTTTTTAAGCTACTTACTCAGGCGTTGGAGGGAAGCGAGTTGAGATTACCAGTCAGGTAGTTTCTGACATATCCAGTTTACCGGATTTTGGTCTAGAAGTCATGACAAATTCTCCCCTCAAAGAATTTTTTTCTATGTTTCATGAGGAGGGTGAGGCATTTCTCAAGGTAATATTTACCTCCCAAGGTGTTCAAAAAGTATTTAAGAGGGACAATTTTCCTAGAATTTGGAGGGAGATGGCCAAATGGGTTAACAGATACTTTATATGTGATGACAAACCATCTATGTTGGGTGGTGATTTACTAAAAAATATCATTCATTTAAAGAAGGGATGCGTCAACCATGTACTCAAGGTGAATTTACCGGAATACTTGGTAGATGGAGTTATCAAAGTCGGCCAAAAATACAATACCGGAGGAGGAAAGGCAGTGCTAAAGCACCCAGGGCTCATTCACTTATTATGCTCACATCAATTTTTTATAAGCCAAAGTGAAGGATTGAAAGGATGAATGTGGGGGAGGGTTCCAAGCCGAAGCATCTCAAACTAGGGCCATCTTCCACACCTCAACCCACCATTGCATCAGCCTCTCACCCTACACACAAGAAGAAGGATCTTGGTGCTCAAAAAAACGTAGAAAAATTTGGTGATCAAGTGAGCCAATCTTCAACACCTTCCAATTCTAAAGGTAGGAATACCTTGACTCCCTCATCTTCTATTTTCCTATGGCCATGATGGTCCTATACATTGCATAAAATTGAAAGTTCCCAGTCGAGGGGTTTTGCTGATGCTTCTTCCCCTATGTGGGAGGTAAGGGATCAAATAAAAAACCTAGCTATCCCCAATGAAAAATACCAGACACTATATTCACTACAACTATTCCTACCCCATAGAGCTCGGCTATGCCCACATCTTCAAAAGTAAACTCTGTAGATCCGAAAACTACTTCAGTACTTGAAGCACATAATCCCACTCCAAAATCAATTGCAATGGAAATTGGTCTCCTCAAGTTATGTCAAGCTACCGATCCTCATGGTTATTTGGAGGAGATTTTAATCCTTAAAGCCCATTCGAAAGGTATGGAGGAAACAAATTTGTCTTTACAAACTGAATTTACCCAACGCACAATAGAAAAGGTTAGATAAATCACAACTTTACAAATATAAGTTAGTAGCCTAAAGCAATAAAGAGATAGATGTCTTAGAATTATGAATGATGTCCACAAATTGTCTCTTTAGAATTCAGAATTAAAGAAGGAAAACAAGAAATTAAAAGGGGAGATAGAAATCATCCAAGATGAAAAATAAAAATTGCAATATCTTTTGGACTATGTTTGTCCTCTAGCTTGTAAGCTTCTGTCTTGTAGGAAACCATCTTCAATTTACAACATGTTTGTTTAGGAGTATTTTTACTCTTAGAAGTTATTGCAGTTGTGTTGTCAGATGCCTTACAAAGTTGTTGATAGTAATGTTTTTCTATCCATTTACAAATCCAGTACCCCATAAATTCAAAACTTGCTCTATGAGTTATACCTCCATAACATGTTAGTTCCCAATGTCCCTGACTTCTTCATTAACTTTTTCATGGGGGATTTTCAATTAAAATTCTTTTAGTCCTTGCTTTGAAATCAGATCATGTGGGGTGAACAAATGGATATCTTCAATTACACAGCTCAAACAATAGGATTCTATATTCGGCCTACACATCACACTCATGTGGCTATGTAGAAAAACTTTAGATCTCTTTACTACCAAGTTGGTATTGGAGAGAATACTTCAAAAATATTACTAAAATGTGTGGAGGAATTTGAAACCTATAGTCAACAGGACTTTGGGATAGGAAGGCATGAATTTGATAGGATATGGCACACTTTGAGCTTACCATTAAAGCGAAGGGAGGTTATTTCACCTCAAAATTTGAGTTAGATTATGTGACAAGGTGATGCCCTCATCACAATCATAAGGTAGTTGTTAGAAAAAACTAGTGAGAAGTAAAATGATGAATGGGTAGGACTTCAGGTGAGACCACCTCTCCTCTTGAGTCCTACTATCACCTGGAAAAATAATGATGCACAATCAAATGAGAGTTTCACATCTTGGGTCGAAGTAAATTCCAACACTCATGGATGTAAAGGTACTAGGAAGCAATATGCTGACCAATTTGAAGAGTATGACATGGCCCAACAACTTGGTCAGAGGGCAGGGCGTAGATAAGTTGCATTGGGACATGCAATAGGTATAGTGAGGGGAAATAATGAGTGCATTATTTGGCTCATTTATACAAATCCTATGATTAATATATTGTCATTTAGATATGATTTTTTAATACAAGGGGATGTTTTGTATAGTTATATCTTAATGAGTTTAATGCATTTTCCTTGATTTTTCTCATGCAACCTAATTACCATATAACATCCTACTAACTACCTTCGTGAGAGAAATGTGATGATGTGTGAGGGAAATAATGAACATTTATTTCCAATGTAATTAAGAAGTCTGAGTTTGGAGTTGAAATGTGGAAGCAAAAGACTTTTTCCATCTATCGACCTATAATTATGGGACTTGTTTCTAGCACTCCTATAGGAATTTATGAGTCTTTATCAATGTTTATTAGTGGGAGATGTTAGTGCCGGCTATTATGGTGTACTCTATAACTACTTATGTATATATAAAGATACCTTCTTAAGAACACTGTAGAAGCTATTATTTTAGATATAATCTGCAATATATAGCATGTTGTATTTAGCAATATTCTTTTCACATACTAGATATGTCATGGAACTTATTTGAATTAATATAAGTGAGAACCATTTTGATGATCTATATCTATTGATATTTCCTCTATCCCAAGGGAGAGTAAGGGCCCACTCGACCAGGGAGACAGGAGGCTATTTACATTCACATACGCATATGGTTTTCTGATAAGTTTTACTATAATCTCTATTTCAATATGTTTCATGCAATCTCTATTTCAATGTATTTGTTTTCCCTATTGAAATTTCTATTTAGAATGTGGGTTTCCCTTTATGCAAATTCCAGTTAGCATGTGCTTTTACTTCTACTAATTTTTAGTTACAAGTGTGTAATTTCAATTTTGTTCTTTCAAATTCTGTGTGCACATTTTTATTTAAATTAGAAATATATCTTTTAGACTTCATTTCATCACAGTAACTTAATTCCATATATTTACATTGATTTTTTGTAGGTTAGTAACCAACATAGAAATATTTCACAACAACCCCCTAACAGAAGACCCAATAGGAAAAATGGTTACATAAATCTCCATTACATAGAGCCTAGGACACAACCCCAGTTTAGAATGACACTAACAAAAGATCATGTTAGTTAAATGATTGGAGAATATAATGAACCATCACCAAGGACCCATTAAGAGGATATTTAAATAGTATCCCCTTAACAAGAAAGGAGAAAAGGAAATAATTATTTCTCATTGTGGTAACATTGAATTCTCCATTTATTTTCCAGTTTTCATTTGCCCAACCCCCTCACAAAATTATAATTGGGTATGGGTTGCAAGAACTTAGCAACAAGTTTTTTTTACAATCAATTGTAAGCCAAGTTCACCAGTTGATCTAGAATCTCTAGTGAGGGGGTCTCATTATCCAACATCGGGAGAAGAGCTAACCCTTCCACATTTCTTTTGAAGAACAAGAAACCTACACCTTGTCTGCCTAGGATCATCCATTTTTTCACTTATTTAATCCCTGATCCTAGGGTTACGTCTTTTGCATGTATAATATAATCATGCCTCCCTTCGATGTGTCTCTATCAAGGATAGAAAGGATCTATAATCTCCCATTGTTCCCATTTAGAGTAGATTCAAAAAAAATTCTAGAATAAGGGGTTCTCCTAAAAAATTATCACTTCTCTCATGTAGATTTGATTTTAATTTTTTTTGGGTGAATTGAGGAGCTCCATATCACAAATTGAACTACCTTCGTAGTTCCCCTCTATCTTCCACTTATTGCACATGGAGAAGAGTGGCCTCTATCTCAAAATGTCACATGGCCACTTATTGATAGTGTTTAATAGACTCAATAGAAATGAAACTTGGGTTGATGATTACAAATTACTTATAACTCACAAATAGTCCAAACCTTTGAGTGTGTTCACTTTTAATTTTGAACATAACAAAAAATTAAAAATATAAGATACAATATTTAAGAATGGATGAAATAAATTATGTGTGTGTGTGTGTGTAAAGAGCGAAAGAATACATAAAAAGGGAACTACGAAGGATTTATTTACAAAATAAGATTTTGTAGTGCAAATCATAAGAAAATATTATATTTTCTTAACCCCCTCTTTATGCTTTTTTAAATATATTTAAAAAAAATGATTTTTGATGGAGAATTTATTTATGGTTTATCATAAAACTCCCAAAAAAATTTACAATAATTTATCAAAGGACTAAACCAAATATGTGTGTGTGTGTGTGTGTGTGTGTGTGTGTGTGTGTGTGTGTGTGTGTGTGTGTGTGTGTGTGTGTGTGTGTGTGTGTGTGTACACACTAAATCATATTTATATAAGTTTAGAGTTTGTAAGTAGTAAAATATTTCAATTCATTTTTAAGAAGATAATATAAAATTTAAAATAGAGAAAAATAAGTGTGAGTTTTTTAAGAGAATAACGTAATTAATATAAAAAATTTAATCTAAAATATAGGAAGAGATATCAATTTCAAGATATTTATATTAATTTTTTCATATAAATTAAATAAACACTTCAAAATTATTATCTTTAATATATTTTAAATAAATATATTTAACATGTATAGATTAATTATAATGATATTTAATTTATCATTAAATTTATTAAACTAATTCAATTATAATAATTGATCAAATTAGTCACTTTCTTTCGGTTTTTTAAAATCTATAAAAACAAAATTTATGATAATTTGGAAATGTTTAATAGTAGTAGTTTTTTTCTAATTTTTTGTATTTGGATTTGTATCCACACATGTGATCATGTCATTTTTAAGTTTTAGTGACAATATTTTTATATTCAAATTTATGATATAATTAATCATTAAAAGAAAGAAGTCCATATCACCTTTGTTCCTCACTCACAATTGTCTACTTAAAATAAATTTTGATAAAGCCTCTTCCTCATACTACTATATACAACTTGACAAAAGTGTTTAGTAAATCATAGTCTCATTTTAAATATAAGATTTGCATTTATTATTTTTTCTATTATTATTTTGGTTTGACTACATAAATTTTTATGCAAATTTTTTTCTTAGGCTAATCGTGCCTCTTGAGTCACCAAAATCATGAATAGTATAACAATGTAATCATATTAAATAATTGAGTCCATTATAACATAATCTTCTAATTTGAATGTGATCAATAATAAAAACAAATAAATCAATTAGTAAATGAAGCATTCAATCATTTTTGCATGGTAAAAAAATGATAACAAAAACAATTTTAAGAGGCTTGACATTGGAAAACAATCATAAAATATTGAAAAGAGAAGGATAATGAGTTGTGCATTGAACTAGCCACTTGTTCTCCAAGTCTAGAGAGCATATGTTTCTAGCATATTCTCATTGAATTTGATATTAAATGGTTAAACATTCCATATTTTTGTCACTTTTACATGTGAATGAGTGTTAACTCCAATTCTAGGAAGCATATATTACGAACTGTAGTCATTTTTACGCCCTTAGACCAATAGTCAAATCCCATGTGCACCAGCCTATCACATCATGTCTCTTAACTTGGGTTACTCTACCCAACCCCAGTTACTTGTTAACCCCAATTTTACCTCACCTCCAAGCTATAAATATGGGTTTTCCCCCATATTTCAAAAGACCTAGGCCTAGACTAGGAGGACTTGGACCTAGACCTAGACCCAAAAAACCTAGAAGGAGAGACCTAGGCCCAGAGAAGATAAGAAAGAGCTTAATAAATTTCTACAAGTTTGAGGGAGGAATATTTTCCATGGTTCGTTATCTTACCATCTTGATGTACAGTTCATCTCCATAGCAGAGCACAAGCTAAGTCTCCTCGTCATTTTAGTTACTTGTCATTTTATATTTATTATTTATACATGATAACTACTATTCATGATCTATTATTATGTTGTCTGATACGGGGGTTGACATCCTCCAAGGGAGTTAAAATCCTCTTAGAACCGGAAATATCTGGGTAAACCCCGCATATTGTTATCTAACCTCATCTGTTTCAATCTTGTAGATCTAGCTTCCTTATATCATACATCTATCTTATTTGCGCCTGTAGATCCACATCTGCATCTGTGGTCCTAAGCCCTCCATCATTCGAAGTTGTTGGTGGCTTCTTGTATCAGCTTTCACCTACTCGAGAATGAATTTTCCTGTACAACATTTGGCATGCCCAATGGGACCAGATCCTAGATTTGGTCATTTTGTTTGTTATTTTACTCATATTTTCTAACTTGTTTGTTTGCATGGTCCTAATATTCATTGATCTCAGTTTAGCACAATCCATCGTTTAAGTTACCTCAGAGGTACGTGCTCTTTGTTTTCTATTTATCCATATGAGAAATGAATCCAGAGATTGACCTTATGACTTGACATTTGTTTTTGAACTTGTTTTGCAATAAATATATATCTTTCTATTATATTCATCATTAAAAGATTAATTTTTGGAGGATTAAATTTTATATCTTGTTTAATATTAATTAATTTAGTAGTTCATTCCATTTTTCTAACTTATGATATTGTCGTTGGTTTTATTTGAATGATCGTTAATATACAATCTCATTTGTATTATGTTAAATAATAATACTAACATTCATTATAAGACAAATCGAAAAAAAATAAAAAATGTAATTATTATTAAATTCAATTAAATTAAATTACAATAATAATAATAATAATAATAATAATAATAACAAAAAAAATTCTCCTAACTACCCTATATCGCATCTCCGACTCACCTCCCAACACCTGGCCACCTCGGCCACACCCACATCTTGTTGCTTCCTCTTCTCTACAAGCTCTCTTCTTACCTTCGAGCTCCCATCTCCCCTCCTTATCAAGCTACACCCTAACCCAACTCCTACCCCCACAATTAATCTCCTTCTCCCACGGAAACAATCCACCATTCCCAACTCACATCTCTAACATCTTCCTGATCGATCGTGCCACTTAGCTCAACCTCCCAACTCCACACAACTCACCACGTATTTCTTCCCAAACTTCCTAGCTCACCTATCCACCCTCACCACTCCCACACTAAGCTATCTCCTTTTCTCGCTAATCCCCTCACTCAACATTGACCCTGTCACCATTCTCAAATCTATTTGACTGAGCCACTCCTTATTCCCAAACTACAATCCATTGGCTCGGCTCTACCATGTTTTTAACCATTCCTAACCAACCCCATCTCAACAACTGTTAGCATAATTTAGCATAGGCATATTTATTGCATTTTATTGCATTGTCTTTTATTTAATAATGTGCAACATGTGCACTCTAGTCTAGTGACTTGCATTCAATATTGCTATGTTGGATAACATTCAATATTGGTATTAGTAGTAATTACATGTGCATGTGAGATGGGTCTTATCATCTCGTAGTTGGTGTCTGCTAGGGTGTCATGTCTATCCATATGAGGCTGTCTAATATCTATAAATATTACAGCTCTTGCATTGTAATGTAATCTGATTTCATGATCAATAATATTTGTGAGGCTTCCGTCCCTCTTTGGTCATTGCAATCTTATTCTATTCTATCATTTGGTATCTAAGCTATACCATTATTATCATTTGGTATCAGAGCAGGTTCTATCCAAGCAAGGTTGAAGAGGAGCACTATTGGAGAGGATCCATTGGAGAAGAAGATCTGCATCAAAAGAGAGCCATTGAAGCATCTCGCAGCCTCCATTCCTCCCAAGCATCCATCAACTAAAATTTGACCTATCCACTTATTTGGAAGGTAAATTTTTTTTTATTAGTCACTGGCATAGCCAATTGATCTAACATATTGGTGGAATATTTCAGATTTGGAGATCTTTAAAAAAAAAAGGAGAAAGATCTTGGAAAAAATTGCAGATCTAAAAAAAAAAAAAAAAATTGTGAAAAAAAAAGAGATCTTAAAAAAAAAAAAAGGAGAGAGATCTTAAAATAAATTGCAGATCAAAAGAAAAAAAAAATATCAGATCTAAAAAAAAAAAAATCAGATCTGAAAGTGGAGGTGTGAAGAATTCGGGAGCAAAGGTTGAAGTAGTCCCGTTAACAAAATTCCAGCAGATAGCTCTTAGAAAAAAGGACGTAACTTTTTCATACAATGTCGGATTGATGTGCCATTTTTTTTTTCTGGAAAGATAAAAAGGAGGCGCACAACTTTTCAGTTTACATCATCTTTAGATTCGGCATCTACATATGACGAAAAGTCTGTACAAGTCAGATCATTTTTTTCTGAAAAAAATCAGATCTAGCTGGTAAATTGGTAAGATCTCAAAAACTAAGATTCTGATTCTTCTGAAATTTTGTGGGTTTCAAGAAAAATATTGTATGATGCTGCTGTCAAAATTTTAGAAAAAATAGATCACGGTTTGTGAGAAAAAGTGAAAACAATATTCAGATTGTTTGTTTGGATCTTGGGAACAAACAGGTCAGCGGTTCAATTCCCACTCTCTCCATATTTTTTCTTAAATTATTTTTTTGGAAAATTTGAAGAAATTATTAAATTTTGGGAGATTTCTAAATTTAGAAGCTCACCAAACACATTTAGAGCCACCACTAAATTTAGCGGAAAAACACCTATTGGGGGTAAAAAAAATATTTTTGGCCTAAATTGTGTATTTTGTGATTCTAGACCCTTTTTTGTAAATAGGGGGGACACAAAAAATTCATTTTAATGTACTTTGAGAGGATGTTGTACTAATCTTGGTGCATAAAGTGAAAAAAAAAAAGTGCACATTTTTTATTTTATGTTTGGTTCTATCACACGAGATCTTTGATCTCATAGCAGTGTTCAGTATATACAGTGCCTCTCGGAAGCGCTTACGGGTGATGCCGTCGCAACTACTACTGCACTTAACGCCTAACGCAGTTGCCTAAACTTCGTCTGGGCATCGAACCTATAAAATCGACGAGGAGTAATAAGGACACAATACACACACATTTGAGCCCTCCCATCGGTTTGTGCTTGCACAAACCCCTCTTCGTAATTTCTAAGTACCACGTACTAAATTCTTTCACGTGCGTTAACACCTCTTTCCGTACTGATGGGTATATTGAAAGGGTGATCTTCTTCCACGTACCGACGGGTATATCGGAAGGGAGCGTATATAGAAAGGTTTGGTATATCGGCCTGACGGTATATTGAGAGGGAGACCATAAACCTGGAGTGATAAGAGCCTTACCCTTTGTCAGAAATTCAGATTGTAGAAATAGGTGCACAAGCACCAAAGTTCTTCTTGTCAGATTCACAACTGCTTAGAGGAGACAACTATGCTGCATAGAAACCAAAGATCAAGATGTTACTTGAGTTTGAAGACCTATGGACAGTTGCAGATGGACAAACAACAAGATCACTTGATGATGGAAGACAACAAGTTCAATTTGATAGGGCCAATCAAAAAGCCAAGTTGATCATCTTGTTTAGCGTAACAGACGATGTGCAACCCCACATTAGAGATGCCACATCAGCCAAGGATGCATGGAATAAGTTGAGCACAGTCTATGAGGTAAAGAACAAGAATGCCATCCTCAACCTACTATCACAACTGCATACTCTCAAGTTCAAGCACAATGAGAAGGTTGAAGTTTTTTTGAGACGAGTTGCTACTTTGAGGGCATCTCTATTGGCATTGGGAAAAGAGATAAGTGATGAAGACCTCGTACCAATTGTGTTGTGAGCACTTCCTCCTTCCTACAGAATCTTTGTGACAACTATCAATATGAGTGAACACACAGTCACCTTTGAGAAGTTGGTCAATCTACTCCAACAAGAAGAGGCAATGAACAACAAAGATCAGGAAGATGAGCAAGCACTATCTTCCAATCATAAAGGAAAGGGAAAATTTCAATCCAATCACAAGAAGTCCCAACAAAACCAAAGTCAACGAGACAACACCAAGAAGTGTCCCATTTGCAATAGAGGGGGACATGACATCAAAGATTGTTGGTACAATTCCTATAAAAAGGGTTCATCAAGCAATTCAAAACCCAATAACCATCAGGGTAACAATAATTCAAATAAAAGGAAGTCCAACAACAACAACAATCAAGGGCAGAAAAATGGTAATTGGTAAAGAAAACCCAAACAACAAGGGTACATTGCCGAACATGAGGGTGATTCAGATGAAGGACACCACATGTATTCTGCTCAATTTGATGAAGAAACCAAGTCCACACAAGATATCTGGTATGTTGACTCGGGTGCAACTCGACACATGACTGGACGTAAGGATTGGTTCTACACACTACGTGACTCACCTAACAAGAACTGTGTCATTAGGTGATGACTCATCATACAGTGTCAAGGGGATTGGAAACATTTCACTACCTCTTGGAAAGCATGACTGCAAAATCACAAATGTATTGTATGTACTTGGGTTGACCAAGAATTTGCTATCAGTTAGTTAATTCCTTGATCACAACTTGAAGTTGGATTTTGACAGTAATAATGGAGAAAAAGTGTGCTTGATAAGAGATAAGTCAAGAGGTTCCAAGATTGTAGCAAGAGCATCCAATGTGGGATGCATGTTCCAATTTGATTTTATCCACAAGGATGATCAAGCTCTAGTGGCCAAAGACACACAATCTGCAGAACTATGGCATCGCAGATATGGTCACATCCGTTTTGGCTATCTCTAAACACTTCAAAAGGGAAACATGGTGAAAGGATTGCCTACACTCAAGCACAACACTGACAAGTGTCACAATTGCCTACCTGGAAAGCAACACAGAGTACCCTTCCAGAAGAACACATATAGAGCTAAGGGAAAGCTTGATTTGGTGCACACCAATCTTTGCGGGCCCATGTAACCAAGTCATTCTGGATGTCAATACTTCATGCTTTGTGTTGATGACTACTCAAGAAAGATGTGGATATATTGGCTAAGAAACAAGAGTCAAGCATTTGAGACATTTCAGAAGTTCAAATCACTTGTTGAGAATGAAGTTGGTCGTAAGATCAAAACTCTCCACTCAGATCGAGGGGGGGAATTCACAAGCAATGATTTCAAGACTTACCTGGAAGCTCATGGGATTCGTAGAAAAATGCCTCCTACTCACTCACCACAGCAGAATGGTATAGTTGAGAGAAGGAATCGTACTATCATGGAAATGGTGCGATGTATGATTGATGACTCATGTTTAACAAAGACATTTTGGGCAGAAGCTGCAAGAACTGCAGTCTATTTGTTGAACAGAGTGCCCACAGTAGCTCTTGAAGGAGTGACACCTCAAGAAGCATGGTCAAATCGGAAACCATCAATTGCACACCTAAGAGTATTTGGGTGTAAAGCTAGCATGCACATACCCAAGAAGAATAGGAACAAGTTGGATATGAAAGCTGAGAAACTGATATTCATTGGATACAATGAAGAAGCACTTAGGTACAGATTATGGGATCTGAAAGCAAAGAAAGTATACACAAGTAGGGATGTTGAGTTCTTTGAGAAGAAACAAGTAGATGCTCCACTCAACGACTCAACAAACATGCAGAATACACCTCTTGTGAAGACAGAATTTGATGTTCCCACTGAAGATGACAGTGATGAATTGGATGATGGTGATCCACCACAATCCAATGGAACAGCTAATAAGTTACCTAAATGGTATACTCAATTAATAAGAGATGCAAATTTGGATGAAGCACCGAGCACATCGTCCAATCTTGGACCTAGAACTCGTAGTCAAGCTCATGAAGAGGTCAATTATGCCCTAATGAGCAGAGTTGTTGAAACAGTTGAGCCATCTATAGTTTAGGAATCCATACAATCAAAAGCTTGGAAAGATGCCATGGATTTAGAGTATCAGTCAGTGATGAAGAACAACACATGGCAACTTGTCGACCTTCCACCAGGGAAGAAACCCATTGGATGCAGATGGATATTCAAGACTAAGTACAAATCAGATGGGACTATTGACAAGTATAAAGCAAGGCTTGTAGGAAAGGGGTATGCACAACAAGAAGGCATTGATTATGAGGAGACATTTGCTCCCACAGCCAAGATCAAGACAATCAGGATGATCTTTGCTCTAGCTACACAATTTGGTTGGAAAGTCCACCAAATGGATGTGAAAAGTGCCTTTCTTAATGGAGATTTGCAAGAAGAAGTCTATATGACTCAACCAGAGGGTTATGTAATACCAGGAAAAGAGATAATGGTATGCAGACTCATAAAATCTCTATATGGCCTAAAACAGGCACCCTGGGCATGGTACATCAAAATTGATGAGCATCTCATAAGTCATGGATTCGAAAGGAATCCTTATGACCCCAATCTCTACCTCAAAAAGAAAGGGGGGGAGATTGTCATTGTGGTTGTTTATGTCGATGATCTAGTCATTACAGGTAGTTCTGTGAAGATGATCGATGCAACAAAGAAGGATTTTAATCAATTGTTCGACATGATAGATCTCAGGCTCATGCACTATTGTCTTGGGTTGGAAGTATGGAAAAAAGAGAATCATATCTTTGTGTCATAGTTGAAATACACCAAGACAATGCTCGAGAAATTCAGGATGATGAACTGCACTCCTATTGCTACACCTATGGAAGCAAGACTTCAGTTATCTCGTTCCAATCCATCACCACCGGTGAATGCAACTCTCTATCGGCAGTTGATCGGGAGTCTCATTTACTTGACATATACTAGACCAGATATCAGCTTTGCAGTCAGCTATTTATCACGCTTCATGCAAGAACCGAAAATATGTCATTGGAAAGCAGCAAAGAGAATACTAAGATATCTAAAGGGTACATTTGACCTTGGTCTAGAGTACAAGAAGAATGACAATTTCTTCTTGACAGGATATTAAGATTCAAATCATGCAGGAAACATGGATGATAGGAAGTCAACATCAGGCTTTGTCTTCTTTATGGGATCTGGACCGATATCATGGGGAAGCAAGAAACAGAACTTTGTTTCTCACTCTTCTACAGAAGCAGAGTATCGAGTTGCAGGTGAAGCTGTTTGTGAAGCAATATGGCTACGCCGAATACTAGAAGGAATTGGTCTACCACAATAGAAATCTACTCCAGTATATGTTGATAATGAAGGAGTTCTAAAGCTTGTTGGAAATCCAGCATTTCATGAGAGAACCAAGCATATTGAAGTACAGGTTCATTTCATATGCGAGCATGTCTTGAAGCACAACATACAGCTCCAATTCTGTCCTACAGCTGAACAGAAGGCAGATGTTTTCACTAAGTCACTTGCACGTGAAAAATTCACACTGTTTAGAGAGTTCCTCTCCACTTCATTGGAAACTATGTGAAATTAAGGGGGGGAATGTTAGCATAATTTAGCATAGGCATATTTATTGCATTTTATTGCATTGTCTTTTATTTAATAATGTGCAACATGTGCACTCTAGTCTAGTGACTTGCATTCAATATTGTTATGTTGGATAACATTCAATATTGGTATTAGTAGTAATTACATGTGCATGTGAGATGGGTCTTATCATCTCGTAGTTGGTGTCTGCTAGGGTGTCATGTCTATCCATATGAGGCTATCTAATATCTATAAATATTACAGCTCTTGCATTGTAATGTAATCTGATTTCATGATCAATAATATTTGTGAGGCTTCTGTCCCTCTTTGGTCATTGCAATCTTATTCTATTCTATCATTTGGTATCTAAGCTATACCATTATTATCAACAACTCCATCTAAACTTGACCATACATCCTCCGCTTGCTACCCATAGTCCCAGCCTCGGCTAAGCCATTATCCAACTCACTTCCAGCCGGCCCAACTCAATCACACCCACACCGAGCTCTCTTCCTAAAAAATCTATTCCACTTCCCACTTGTCTACCCACTCTGCCTCGACCCACCTGTAGAAAGGAATATCCATGCATACTCAAGATTTTGATGCTAGATAATTGTAGGTGTTTCTAGCATAGTTTTTAATTCACTCAAGCTTTGTGTATATTGACTGTAACATATCTTATAGCAGTTGGCTCACAATTCTCAACAAAACATTGATAAACGGTGCTCAAAACACCATAGCCAATTAGACATTGCTCACCTCTATTCCTATGATTATTACTGTGCATTTGATAGACTATCCTATAAACCTCTTCATCAACGTCCAACACATATATCCAGTATCAGTGTCGACCTCTTCACAGTCACGACTACAGTCACCTCATCCATGAGCTTGTTTTATGACATTTTGGTTTACCTCCACACAATATTTGTGCAAACGATTTGAAGTGTATATCCATGCACATCCATTGTATCCAATACTTGATGCTTCCAACTGTTTCCACCTAAAAATCAAATTCCAACCAGTTTCCCATTCACGCAAACTTTGTGGGTAGTTGCTGTAAAGTATCTTTGCAACGATTGGCTTACAATTCTTTACCACACGTTTATAAACAATGATCATAACACCTTTCTCTACATAAAAACTTGAATTAATGTGTCATCCACGATTATGGAGTTGAGCTATCTTTTGGTCATCCTCTCTCCTTCTTCGCCCATGTGGAAATGTTCCTTTCACACTTGTTTCTATGGAAGTCAATTTGTTGGTCCCACACGCGTAGGTGATTAATGTTGAGAACATTTTTTAGTGCTTGGTTGACAATGCAAATATGTTGCTCACGTCATGGGTCCCCTCAAGCTCTCAGACCTCTCCTCACACTACTCAAAGTTTTTCCCTGAACTCCTTGCCTCACAAGCTACCTCCGCTCATGATTTTTCCCATGCATAGTTTATTCTTATTAGGTGTGGTATCTATTAAAATTATTAAGTTAATTTAGTTAGTGACTTAAATCATAAAGTAGTATCTATTAAATTATTATTAAGTTGATATTATTTAGTTATTTTAATTTAGTTAACAACTTAATTATTATTTTTTTAGAAATTCATTTATTAACTAGTTTATTTTGCTAATGTTTTACAAATATTGATGTTTAATTTGTATTGGCTTAAGTTGTGTCATTTTTACATTACACGTAGGTTAATTTCATTTTCGCCCAAAAATGAATTATTTAGAAATTTTTCGCAATATAATTAACTAGAATAGTTATTAAGATTCTTTTCAATACGCAAGGTCATTGGGACCATTGTATTGTTTTTCTTATTGTGTCGACCACGTGCACTAATTGTTTTATTTTCTTTTGCAGGTGAAATCTACAAACTCCAAAAAGTTACGACCACAACATCATTTTCTCAAAGGCCTAAAACCTCTGTCACCATACCCCTCCTGTAATCGTGAATGGTGCACTTTTTAAGTACCCAAGCATTTTGGGCCACTAACTAGCACTTTCAAAATACATCACTATCACACACTTTTAAATAATCAGGGAAAGAGTTCTCCAGGTTTTTCTCGTTTTTCTCTTTTTTGCATTGAACTTTCCCTTTTTTGAGTGACTGTCTGCATTGAATGTCACATTTCATTTTGGTCTAAAACAAACCTTCTGCATCCTGCTTTCTTACATAGCCTAAGTAAGGGGTTTAACTTCTGTATTTCACTTATCACATATTGCCTGAGACTGCACAAACATAATTAACACATCAAAACATTCCTCTCACCTGGTTAACTGATTAGGACTTAAACACCCAACAGGAAACCGTCTCAGACATCTCCCAATCCAAAACTATCTGAAACCATCCTTAGACTTCTTTAGGTACCTTAATTATCTATTTTACTCTTACAACTTGAAATTAATCATGATGATAAAAAATACCCTACTTGATTTTTTTGTCAACAACATACATAAACAAATGTTTCTCTATTTCACACCTATTTTTGCTCTCTCTCAAATCGAAACAAAACAACAATCTACTCTATCCAATGATATTACTTCTTCTTACGATCTCACCTAACGAGATATTAAACTCAAAACCACATCGTCAGTCACCCAACCTCTAGTCTCTATGGTCTCACCTCATGAGAACCATGTCATCTAAAATTAACCCCACCTTGACACTAACCCTCATACCCCTCGTCAAGCCAGTCTTCCTAAAATGATCGCACCACCATCTCCTGCTCCTCTCAAGACACTTGGGCCTCCTCCAAAAATCTCCTATAATCTCTCAATCCTCTCAATCTCCTAAATTGGTGGATCGCATTCCACCCACATCCCATTTTGACAATTCCATTAATAGGTGTGTCCAACCATCTCAACCTCTTCACACTTATATTACTTCATGTCGTATGATCCAACTGTCTCAATCTCTTAACACACATATCCCCATTTATCTTTTACCACAACAACCTACCCTACTTCAACAAACACATCATGTCCCTAATGTCCAAAGTCATCCTATGCAAAAATCTCAACCCATGACACATGTTAATCCTTACCAAACAGTTCCCCACACACCAACATATCTGTAAATTAACCAATTGTATTATCAACCCATTCCACAAAAATATTATCCACAAATTTATCAACCATTGTATCAGACGATTCCCCAACTACCCAAAAACACATCATTCACCTTATCAAACTATTATTCAAACCACACAACCAATCCAATCTCAACCTTACAACACCTCGAGTGATTCAATTGATGCCTTAATGAATTGGTTAGCCAGTTTAGAAACACTTACCATAGCACCCAAGAACACCTTATCCTATGAACAAATTTGTAACGAACCAATTCATCCGTCAGTTCCAATCAAACCCTACCCTCCTCATTGGAAACTTCCTACATTTACAAAGTTCAACAACAAGGAAGATCCCCAACAGAATCTTCTCACATTTAAACATGCATGTTGTCTTATTTTTCATGATCATGATCTACTTCTTCACACTTTCCCTATGTCTTTGTCCGTTCCCAAGTTGGAATGGTATAACAATATCCCGTAACATTCCATATTCTCTTTCACCCAGCTTTCACAGTTGTTCTTAAAACACTTTTCTATTAATATCACATGCAAAACCACTATTGTTGATCTATATAACATTTGACAGTTTTAAGACGAGCCCATCGCCGACTTCTTCGCATGATGGCATGGTGTTATAAACCAACTATCCTTCACTATCCCGCAAACCGAACTCATCGAATTATTATCGCATTCGTGTGTAAAACATATATCATATAATTTGTAGATCTAATCATTCTAAACCTTTGATGACGCTTTCACAATGGCTCACAAACTTGAAACCCGTGCCATTGAGCAAGGCCATCTCAAACTCAGATCAAGTGAACCTAAAGTTGAATCTACGAAACCATTCACACATAATGAAAATTTTAAGGTTGCGTCCAACACTATGGTCATTAAACCCTCGTCACCATCTACATCAAACACATAGTCTCAACAATGATCCCCTCAGTCAACAGCCAACTACACTCCCTTAGGAGAATCATACAGTTCTATATTTGATAAATGGATTATTGTAAACTTCATCTAACTTCCTTCCATACGACCCATGGACAAATCACAAGCCAAGCCTATTTGGTATCACAAAACTCACTATTGTAAATATCATCGAGTCAAAGGTCATGACATTCAGAGATGTCATTCCTTCAAATATCGTGTCTAATAACTCATAAATCAAGGGGATATCCAAATTGATAGTTCTACGGCGTAAACAAATCAACGACCAAAAAATCACGTCACCCCCTTTACATCTCAACTATCAAACTCTTGTATGATTGACACCGTTAGTCAAGATCTTAACTTATCACCAACTCTGCATGTTCCCATAGTGGACATTATTCCCACCTCTTATTTAGAACCTGTCACACCTACACCAACTTTTACTACTTGTGTTGAACCTGCACCTTCTCCTTTCCTTGTCACATCCACATAAAATTCAACTATATCATCCACTTCCGCCACTTCAAACACACCCCAATATACCACATTAGATTCATCCGTATCACTTATTTCGGCCCCACTCATATCCATACATATCCCTACATCTCTCACGTCTACCCTTTCACCCACATCTTCATCAAACACACCTATTACTACACATACATTACTTATTTCCACAATCATCCCAACTAAATTCTATTCTACTACATGCACCCTTACAGCCCCACCTTCGACATCAACCCCTTTAGTAAACATATCATTCTTACCCCTCAAAAAATTTATGAAACAACTAGTCCCATCTACTTCTACACCTAAGAATATGTCTGCATTTATTACATTACCCATAAGGTATACTCCATTGGTCATCACATCTCCACATATTCCAAATATGCTTACATCCTTATCTATCCCAACTACCCCTATATCTATCATACCAAAAAATCATCCTATCCCGATCTTGACATATGTACCTATATCCTCACCCATGGCCACATCACCCGGTATACCCCAATATTCTTTACCTAATCCTTCTATCACACCAACCAAATCCTCTTGATCTACAACCTTATCAAATATACCCTTTGAATCATCTATTGAACCAATGCATCTACCTAAATCAAATAAAGATGATTTACCTTCTCCCTCAAGAGAATCAACTCTTTCCTCACCAAAACCTAAACAATCCACATCTCACATAGATATCATTAATCACATCATACAAACTCCTATCTCTCCATTAACATCCTCATCTTATTTTAGGACATTTTCTCCATTAATAACCACACCACCACTATCACATCCTCTGGTTGAAATTATAATCATCCCTGCTAGAGGTAAATCTTCTTGGTTGAAGTCTAAATTTTTGGGAAAAAATCCCTGACAATCCCCTATGCATCCTCAGAAAATTTTAGGTTTTCCCTCTTCTCAACAATCCAATGCCGCAACATCTATGTTAGGATCAGTCTCTCCATCTACGACATCTTTCAATGATCAATCCACATCCAAAAAATACAATCCTTCAACCAAATTTGATTTGTCCTCCAAAACAGGAAATTCACACATCCAATCTAAATCCATTTTTTCTCCTAACTCCAAGCTGAGATATCCTATCAAAACCCACAAGAGTTACCTTCCACATGACACTTCAATATGGTCTTACGTAGATATCTTTTGACATTTAACTCGAACATATGACATCACACTTCCTCCCATCAAATCCTTTAATCCCTATGGTCCTAAGCCATCATGGTTCAATCCTAATTACATTTATGCTTATCATCGTACCCCAGGTCATGACATCGAACATTGTAAGGCATTTTGGTCAATCGTCCACAATTTTATGGAGAAAGATGATTTCCTCATTCAAGGGAAAGTTCCTTCTCCATCAACCTTGAATCCAATTCATATCCCATCTGTCAGGTCTCCCTCATCCACATCATCCCTTAACATCCCTCTTGCACATGACATTCCTCCTAAGGAAGTTCCTCCACTATTCATTAATAGCAATTATCTTACCAAGAACACTTGTGGTCTCTGATAGTTTACCCCATCCAAATCTAAAACAATCTCATCTACAATCTTTTGAAATCCTTCACATTTGACTCATTGGGGGAACAACCTTTCCTCATCCTTGAGCACATCATCTATACAAATCCCTTGTCACTAGGATACTTCACTCCTTGATGTTGTTTTGTCTACCTTCTTCACAAATTCATTCAATCTAAACTATTTCTACCCAAATCCTCACTCATTTTAAGTCCAACACTGTGTCCATGTTTATTCCTCTTTTGGGGCACCATATTTTTCATCAAAGTCCTCTTTTGAGGCCATTTTTGTCTCTCCATTGAGGGACCTTTTTTCTCGAAGTCCACCATTATGGCCATATTTGTGTCTCTCTTGGGGCACCATTTATTTTCATCAAAATCCACCATTTTGATCATATGTACGTTTCCTTCAGGACAGTTTAATTTCTTTCTTGTCTATCATCTCATCCTGTTGCAAATTAATGTCTTCCTTCTCTTAGTGGTAAACTAGAGGTGTAACCTCTTAATGCATTACACTTGCGACTAGTCTACTATTAGCATATTTACCAATGATCACTTAGTTATATCCTTATATCATTCCTTCATCCTTAGCCCCTTCCATTTGTCATTGTATGATCTGAATTATGTGGTCCACCTTCACTACTTTGATGTGACCCCATAACCATTACATCCGTCACCTTCTCATTCTCTTAGTGCATCCATGCAAAGGGTCAAGGGTGTCTCTTGTACATTCCTTATCCCCTCTTAAGCAGTTTACTTATCTATTCCCATCTCTCCCCCATGTGAAGCTCAAATTCATGTATGCAAAAGGAAAAATCAAACTAATAAAAAATAAATTGATTCCTCGAAGGATAGATGTTCATGCAAAAAAAAGAGAAAGAAAAGCATATAAATCAAAATCAAAGAAAAATCAAAAGAGATAGACCGATCCCTTGAAGGATGGCTATCATATTATTCTTGTCATCCATATTATGTATAAAGTAGACCATACCCTTGAAGGATGGCTACTCTGTTATTATGACATCTAGAAGGTTTCTCACATTCATTAGCCTTCATTTTATCAACATTTTCTGAAATCTTCCCACGTTGATCAACTTTCTGCTATTGTTCTTTCCCTTTCCTAGAGCTGGGGCATAAACTTAAGGAACACCATCTATGGAGAACCTTCTTCCCGTGTAAAAGTTACATCTCAATCCCTTTGTCATGCCAACATTAGGATTATGAGCATCTTTCATCCATATTTCCCTCATGATCTTTTGGTATAACTAACTATCATTGGTTATGTATTAACACCTGCTATCGGCAACAAGTGCAATTCCTTAAGTGGTAACCTTTCTTGTTTATCTCTAATCCAGTTCAAAACATAGTTTCCCTGTACAAACTTGTTACAACTATGTTCCTTTTATCTCATCAAGGTAATTTTTTATCAACATCACATAAAATTTCACACATGAATGCACTCACAAATACACTTTTCTCTCAACATGTTCAACAATGTCTTTGATTCATTACTCCTCACTCTCCATTTCCACTCATCACCATTTGTCTCTACATCATCCTTATCACCTTTTTTTCCCCTTGCACTACGCCAGATATCTTACTTGTATTTCCCCTTGAGTTTCCCTTTTACTCTTATGCTTTCAGTTTAACAATCTTACTTAACCATCCATACAACCAAAGAATATTAGTTAAGGTATATCTTCTTCCTTGGATCCTCCTATTGTAGAAGCTTCTCCACCATTTCTTCTTTCAATAGATGATAATCACCACCACAAACATCTTTCCACTCCTACTTTTCTGCTTAACACTCTTGCATCATCACTCCCACCACGTGGGCATCCCAATTAAGGATTTCCCTTACACTCTCCATCTACACTGCATATGTTCCTCCATCCATTCATGTCAAACTCATTTGTTTCCTTATTATCACGTTGATATCACCTCCTTTCATCTCTTATTCTATTTTGATATACGCTGGTTAATCTTTTCATCATACTTCTTCTTCGGCTTGGTGATCCTACTTAACCATCCCCGTCATAGGGAAATCTTACTTAAGAGTTACTCTTAAGAATGGTTTTCCATCTGACCCTTCCACCTCCCTTCATATCTTCCTCATATTCTATCTCCCGCCTCTCATCATACTCATCCACTCAAACCAACCCTTCCACACCTGTATCCAATATAATGTTGTCTTTCTCGTTCCATATCGTCACTACCAGTTTGATGATCTTACTTAAATCCTCCTGCGGCATAGCGATCTTACTTTGAGCCCCTCTTAGTCATGATTAAGCATCCTACACTTGCCCACTACCCCACATTCTCTCCATCTCTATTTTCTCATCATTCCCCATCATCACATCCTCTCACCTCCTCTTTCGTTCTCACAAACACCACTTCCTACTGGTCCATTTTTCATCTCCATCCACCACTG